>VWZO01015731.1:135858-176646 GCA_013396975.1 Bucco capensis
CATGTGCCCTAGGAGGACAGGCTGAGAGAGCTGGCAGAAGAGGAGACTGAGAGGAGACCTCATGAATGTTTATAAATATGTTAAGGGCGAGTGTCAGGAGGAGGGAGCCAGGCTTTTCTCAATGTCATCCAGTGTTAGGACAAGGGGGAATGGGAGCAAGTTGGATCACAGGAGGTTTAGTATTAACATGAGGAAGAACTTGTTTGCAGTTCAGGTGCCAGAGCACTGGCCCAGGCTGCCCAGGAGGCTGTGGAGTCTCCTTGTCTGGAGCCATTGCAGAGCTGCCTGGACACATTGCTGTGTGAGCTGGTCTAGGTGATCCTGCTCTGGCAGGGGGGTTGCACTAGATGAGCTTTCTAGGTCCCTTCCAGCCCCTGACATACTGGGATACTGTCATACTTTTTTTCCTTTTTTCCCACTCATGTCTGTTCCCTGGGTTCTCACTCCAGCCTAACTTTTCCAGTGCTTTTTCTCCCCCTCCGTTTGAGAGGAGGCTCTGTCTACATTGGAGGCCACGAGCTGCACATCCCACACTAGCTCTGTTCTCTCCTGGATGCTGGAGGGGTCAATGTCAGCTACCTGCACGCATCCTGCTCTGCTCCTGGCTAGGCACAGCCAGCCTCTGCCTTCAGCAAGGCAGAGATTGTGGCTGCTGTGGGACTTGGCTGCTCAGATGCAATTGCTAGTCTGGGGCCAGTGCTGGGTTTGTTCATCCATCTAACAGCAGTGACAGCCTGCTGCCTTGCTTCCAGCCTGGGACAGGGGATGCTGAGCTCAGCAGAGCAGCCATGCCTCCGTGCTATAATACCAAAATATGCTCATCACAGGGGCAGGCTGAGGCAGAGGAGACAGATGTGAAGCTGATCCTTCTTTCCCTGTGTCAGCAGCCTCTTCCCATCCATCTGCCCATCCTCACTCTCCTGCTGAAGGGGCAGGTAGGTTTCCTCTCCCATCCCAACCTGAGCACACTGGGGCCAGCAGCAGCATTGTGCCCAAACCATAGGTGATTCCAGGCATAGCTCTGAATCTTCAGAGCAGCTTTTGAAGCATTCCTGGTCTGTGGGTGTACTCTCTGGTGCTGCTCAGCATCTCTTTCTCTCTCCTACCTACACCTCACCAGCCAAACAAAGGCACAGGCTCCTCTCCCTCCACAGCAGCATCCTGTACTGACAGTCCTTCTGCACAACTGACTTCAGATGGAGCAAAAAACCTGCAGGAATGAGGTGGTGCTGGTGAGACACAAAGGATTCATCATGCTGCACAAAGATTACACAAAAAGATGACCAAAACAGGAGGTAAGTGAAGTCAGGCAGGTCCCTGCTGGAAAGGAAGGACCTGGGAACAGGGGAGGAATGCTCTGCCTGCACTCTCAGCCCAAGCATTCCTCCCTCTGTGGTTTGGGTGCTCACTCCAGCTGTGACCACATTTCACTGCTGCTAATTCTGTTCTGTGGCTGTAAAGGCATTAAGGGTTGAAAACCTCCAACATCAATCAAGATTTTAGCTAGTACCACTACAAAACAAGACTGAAGAACATTCCCTTGCTGCACAGAGGCTGCTGGCTCCCCATGATCTGTGAAACAGGGTAAATGCTAGCGCATGGTGGTCCAACACACCTCTGACCATGTAGTTCTCAGCCGAATGCCTCCTGTGCTGGGCAACACCTGTGCAAGGGCAGTCCCTGAGGGGATGCTGCAGGCCTTTGGGGGGATGCTCTGAGCAGAGTCAGGGTGGCAGCCAGACTGATGTTGGTCTCCACTGTCACAGAGATCATCTCTGCCATGATCACCCAGAGGGGAGTGCTAGGTAGAAAAGAGAACCATTATAAAAGTCTGACTCCCTGAAGAACTAAGAATTCATGAAGGGAAACACTTCATTGAAGCTGAAGAGAAACAGGAGCTTTACTTAGGTTAGCATTTGCATTGTAAAGCAGCTCTGACCCCAGATCTTCCATGAGCTTTTACCAACATTCCCATCCCATAATAGATGGGGAGGAAGCTCATGAACCCATAAACATCAGACCAGTGCTCACCGCTCCCAGAGCTGGGCAGAAACATGGCTGCAGGGCACAGAGCTATAAATATGGAAGTGAAGCAGTGAGCTGTGAGAGGCACAGAGTTAACTTAAGCAGTGATCAAGCAGGGCAGAGGTGGAGCAGCCACAGCGGGGGAGAAGGAGCAGAACAAATGGCTGAAGCTGTGTAGGCTGCCACACTCAAGAGGTACTCTCTCGTTCCCCAAGCTTGCAAGCTTCTGACTTCTGCAGATCATTGCACAGTAAGTCACAGGACTTTGAGCCTTTGTTCAGTCTTTGTGCTGAAATGGTGTGAAATTGCCAACCCTAAAGCAGACAAGAAGCTTGATCACAACTTGTTCTGATGTTGCGTTTTACACACAAATCCTGAGCTCTGCTGCTTTCCAGGATTCATACCCTCCACTGCTTTATGCCTCTTGAGAGATACAGCCTGCTAAGGACCTTGCAGGAGCCTGTTTGGGAGCCACTGCAGCAGATTTTCACACACAGGACTGGCTCTTTGCAGGCTACCAGGTCTGGACAAGGATTAAGCCAACTTTCCTCTTGCTCCTGGCTGGTCCTTAGACACTTGAAACCCATCCCTCCCACCCTGACATCTTTCCCCTGCAGGGCTGGACTTGCCTTAAAAGCTTTGGATTTATCTTACAGTTCATAGAATCGTAGAATGGAGTTGGAAAGGTCCCACAAGGATCATTGAGTCCAAATTCCTGGGCTCTGGCAGAAGCTGGCTCCAGAGAACTGCCCTGGCTCGTGTCCAGCTCCACTCCTGATGACTTTAGGAGGACAGGGGCAGACCCTTCTTTAAACAGTCTGAGGAGTTTGCTTGGCTGTAAATGCACTTCACAGGAACAGACAGGAGACATCTGTCCTAGCTTCAGCTCCCCAACACCCTGTTCCCTCCTTCTTGCTGTGCTTCTTCCCAAACTGTCCAGGATTTTTACTTTCGAGTTTTATTAAATATTAAACCTGATGTAAGCTTATCACCTTCATTATTTTACCTATGTAACCACAAAAAACCCTAACAGCATCACCAATTGTAGCTCTGATAGTGATATCCCTACCAAAGGCCCTGCTTCCCCCAGAAGCCATCTCCAGCAGTCATAGCCCTGACTCCACACAAAAAAGCAGCATTTGAAATAAGCATCATCAAATGTTCAGCAAACATCATTAGAACTAACTTGCCAGTGAGCAGAAATAATTATCAGATAATTGCTTTATGGACAGCCAAGCAGGGAAATTAGAAACAGTGTTTCTCCATGTTAAACAGGGAAACAGGAGTAGGGGAAACAGAAGCACCAAAGGACAAAAGGAGCCGGGTTAAGTCCACACAAAGGGAGTATGTATGGCTAGGCTTCGCAAACTAAGATCCAGGGAGGGCTCCATCCATGCTCCTCCTCAGCGCCTTTTCCAAGCACACTGATAAAAAGAGGATAGCAGATAGCACCCTCGAGCCTGTGCTATGGATTTTTTTTAGGTGAGACACAGCATGTGCAGAGCTGGACCCACCCTTTAGTCCTAAGGTTCATCTGCCAGGGCCTAGCAAGCTTGGACGCTGGCAGCCAAGTCCTTAGGATGGAGGTTTAACCTCTTAGCTGGAAGGCCTTACAGGGCTAAACGAGCTCCATCTGCCCGGGTTTGGAATCAGAGTTGTCCTTCTCCTAGGATGACTGCCAGAAGGCTAATGAGCTCATCCTACCCATCCAAGGATTATAGGAACATGGGTATCACTCCCCACACTCTCCCGTGGGCAATGAGTTTAATGCTCCCTCTGCTGTGGGCACAGTTATGGCACCAGGGGCCACAGGAGACCACAAGGGATTGTCAGACTGTGCCTGACACACACAAAGGGAGTGCTGAGGAGTAAAATGCCTTTCTCTCTTACACCCAACATGCTACTTGGTTATCTCTGTACTCTGGAACGAAACCCCATCCCAAGGCCAGTGATCTGGAGTCAGAGGGACCTGCATAGGCTGGATCCATGGCTGAGGCCAAAGGGATGAGCTTCAACAAGGCCAAGTGCTGGGTTCTACCCTTTGGTCACAATAACTCCATGCAACTTTACAGGCTTGGGGCAGAGTGGTTGCATTGGTGCATGGCTGAGAAGCACCTGGTAGTGCTGGCTGATAATCAACTGAGTATGAGCCGGCAGGGTGCCCAGGTGGCCAAGAAAGCTAACAGCATATTGGCCTGGATCAAAAATAGTGTGACCAGTAGGAGCAGAGAAGTGATCACCCCCTGTCCTCAGCACTGGTGAGGCCACATCTGGAGTACTGTGTTCAGTTTTGGGCCCCACAGTACAAGAAGGACACAGAGGCACTGGGGTGTGTCCAGAGAAGGGCAATGAGGCTAGGGAGGGGTCTGGAGTGTAAGTCTTATGAGGAGCAGCTGAGGGAACTGGGGTTGTTCAGTCTGGAGAAGAGGAGACTTAGGGGAGACCTTATCTCTCTACAGCTACCTTAAAGAAGGCTGTAGTGAGATGGGGGTAGGTCTCTTCTCCAGGGTTAACAGAGAGAAGACAAGAGGAAATGGCCTCAAGTTGCACCAGGGGAGATTTAGATTAGATATAAGATATATTAGATATAAGGAGAAATTTCTTTACTGAAAGGGTTGTTAAGTCTTGGCCCAGGCTGCCCAGGGAGGTGCTGGAGTCAACATCCCTGGAGGGGTTTAAGAAATATTTAGATGTTCTATTTAGGGCCATGGTTTAGTGGTATGTTAGTGATAAGTATGGTTGGACTTGACGATCTTAGAGGTCTATTCCAACCTTGGTGATTCTGAGTCTTCTGCCTGGCTGACAAGCTACCCAGCTTTGGTAGTGCCTCGCTCCAGGTGTCCTGCCCACAGCATGACCTGGTACCACGCTGCAGCTCAGGTAGGGCTCTGGCACCCAATCCTGAGCTCCTCAGGAGGGTTTTGGAGAACTTGCCCTCAGCAAGCACCTGAAGGGGAGCCAACCAGGTGCTGGTGTCATCAGCACATCACTCAGATCTTGTTATTTTCACCATTTAGTCCAGATATTGATGTTCTCACCACATCACTCAGATATTGATATTTTAACCACTTCACCCAGATGTTGGCATTTCCCCCACCGTACCTGCAACCCGGCAATGTTCACAGCAAGGCGCGGTCCCTCCGCCCAGGTTCCGCGGGTGCGCAGTGCCACCTACGGGCAGCAGGACTGCGGCTTCTCGGGGATGGGGAAAGCTCCCTTCACGATGAAGCTGGGGGAAATTTGGGGCTCTGCGGTAGCAGATGATGCAGATGAGAACATCAGCTTGAACGGCATTCCAAGAGTTGGGGGTTTTTAAGTCAAATTTAATTACCTTCCTCCTTCCCCCTCTCTTCGCCTGTCCCTGATCAAATTAAACCAAACAACCCCCAGCAGAGTGTTTGTGATGGGAATCATGTTGGCGGCTAATTAAAACCTGGTGCTCGTCACCGAGCTGGGGCTGGCTGCCGCTGCTGTCGGGCAGCACACGCCCGGCGCTGGATGCTCCAACGCAGCTCATTAGCTTCCCGGAACGCTGCGTGGTCCTGCCCGAGCTCCCACCGGTGGGGAGGGAGCTGGAGGGGGAACATGAGGCTGTCGATTAGCATCAGCAATAATTTAATGGAGTAATTAATAAACCCAGGAGGCATCTTCTCTAGGATGCTTCTGAGTGTGGCAGGGGGAAGGTCTGTTGTAGGGTCTGCCACCTGCCTTCCAAAGGGGTCTGTATTCAAGCCTGTAGCTGAGGCTAAGCTCTAGCAGTTGTTCTATCACCCAGCAGTCCCTCCCCAGCAGGGAACAGGGATCACAAAAAGGAGAGAAGACCCATGGGATTGAATAAAAATTGATTTAATGAAACAACAAAAGCAACAGCAATATAAAGTTATACTCAGCCCAGCAAAGGTAGAGCAGCCATACTAAGCAGGAGAAAAGTCCTCACAAGAAGGAAGAAAAGCAGAGTCAGGAAGAACCCCTGTCCTCAGCAAACTTCTCCCTTTATACTGAAGGTGATTTTTATGAGATTGGATTCACCTGCAGCCAGCTGCCCTGACGGGCTCCAAACTGCTAACACCTGCAGCCCATGGCTGGTCTAGCATTCTGTCCCACCATAACCAGGACAATGGGGAAAGCTGGGAAGCAGCTTGCCTGGACATCCTGACTGGGTGACTGCCAGCAGATGCTGCCCTATCGCTTACAGCTACATGCTCCTCAGCACACAGCTCCTCAGGCTGGCCCTTGTCATCTCTCCCTGTCCCAGTCCAGTGTGGGCTCCTCAGTCCTTCCCCAGCATCCCCTCTTGTACAAACCTCCAAGACTGATATTGGTGAGGAACAACCCCAGCTGTCCCCTTTCGGGGTGATGCTATGCCCCTCTCCCCTCTCAAAACTCCATCACCCTGTCTGCAGCATCCCTGGACCCTAGTCCACTGCAGTCTCCTTGCTCTTCAGCCCTTCTCATCTCCCTTGGCTCCAGCAGCTGGGGAAAGGCTCCCAAGGGACTGACAGCTCAGAACCTTCTGGCTCCAGCTACAAATCGCTGCAGGTCTGCACAGAGCTGCTTAGAGTAGGTTTTGAGTCCTGGATTGTGATGTCTCAGCCACCTCCCTGGTGAGGAACAGCCCAGGGGAGCTCTTAACATCTGCCTGTCATTGCATTTGCTGATGGAGAGTTAGGACAGAAGATTCAGGGGTGGATTTCAGAAGGCTGCTTTGCAGGTCAGTGAAAAATCAGAGGGCCAAACCCTTCCCTGCACCTTTTTCCTCCTCCTACCCACTGCCCACCAGACTGGGTTTTCCCCTTTGGGGAATATCTTCCTCCATGGCATAGGAGAGCACACACACACACGTGCCATGTGAAGAGAGAGCTTGGTGCTGGACCAGTTGAAGTCCCTGCTGCCACTCCACCACCCTAATGCCATCCCTGCAGCTGTTCCCCTACCCCTCAGTTCCTGGGCACCTTCACACTGCTTCATTTCCACACATGGCTCAATAACTCTCTCCTGGCATGTGCTGCTTTGGACAATTCTGATTGTGAGCCCAAGTCCAAGCCTTTCCTCCATGCCTTTTCCTATGGCATTTCAGCTGACTCTGACCCTTCCTCCAGCACCTCTCCTGGCTTCCAGCAATGTCTCTGTACTTGCTTCACACAGTGTCCCTGCCCTGCTTGTTCCCCTGAACACCCATTAATTGACCTGAGGAAAGGAGTAATCACCTCCTGAAATGCAGTAGATGATTTTTTCCTGTGGAGGACCATTTTTCATTCCCTGTTTCCAGTACTCATGTTCCCCCTGATGTCCACTAGGTCCCTCCAGCTAAGTGGGTCCATCCGGGAATGGAGGACAGACAGCCTTGGCCCCTGGAAATCAAGATGTTAGCAGTCACTATGTGGTCCAAGTGGTGATAGTGAACCAGCCGCGTGTGAACCTCCTGTGACCCAGCCCCTGGGCAACCTTTCCCTGTCCTCTGGGATGTCCTTGTTACGGCATCAATGAAGTTACTAAATGCCTCCTCTTCCATACTGCTGCAAATCAATGGGTCCTGCTGCTGCCCTATACAAAAGGCTGGTTTCAGTCTTTCAGTTGGAAGAGTCCTCAAGGGGAACTGGGATCATTAATTAAATACATTTAATCAATGTGGCCTAACAAGGGCACTGGTTATTTATTCATCAGAGGCTGCAGAGTGCAAACTGGGTGATGTGAGAGGCAGTAAATAAACATGTAAATGAAATGCTGAGGCAGCAGAGCTCTCCTGCTGCCTGGGAGATTTCAGAGCTGGGTCAGGCAGTACAGGATGACAGGTTTTATTTAACAAAAAACCCATAAAAGTGTGCCTGGGGAGACCTGCCTGGGACTGCTGTGGGCATGAACCCTCCAGGCTCTGGGGTGGGCAGGAGCCTCAGGGGATGCGTGTGCCCAGGCCACGCATGTCCTGCTGTGATGGACCCAGCTCCACGCATGCGGGGAGGAGGATGTGGGGACACTGGGGAGAGAGGAGAGAGGCTTTGCTTCGTGTCCAGCTTGTGCCAGACAGACATGAACCATGGGGACAGGTGTGACTAAAGCATGGCCTCAGCTTCCTGTGGATTTATCCACTCAGCTGCTCCACTGCAGAGGAACTCACAGCATGGCATGGCTCACATGTTCCAGTGAAGTTAACTACAAGGAAAGCCTCTCAGGAGTTAGAGAAGAGGAAGGATGCAGTTGATAGAAGTGGAAACAAAGCAGAGCCAATATGTCCCTCGTCAGCTTGTTCTTTGCAGAATTACTCTCCCCTCCTCTGAGGAATGCTGTGGAGGCCAAGCCAGCGGGAAGCAGATGAGCTTCCTCCAGGTCTGCCTAAGCCCTGCTCTTACCCTTGTCAGAAACTCAAGTAATTTCTGTATCATCTTGAATGCAAAGATTTGCAAATAGGCACTGAATAAAATATCCATGGTCTGAGTGGGGCACTTCTGAATCCTTGATCCAGTGGATTTGCTGTATCTCAGAGTTTGGAATTGCTGATAAATTCCTCCTTCTGTCTCAGTTTTCACCCCTAAGAAGACGGATTAACCTCCACTGCTCTGGGATCACCAGGGAGCACTCCTGAGGCAAAGACAGAGGTTTCCTGAGGCTTCAGGGCAGCAAAGCAATGCTGTTTCAGCAACCTTTGTGAGCTTTAACCAGTCCTTGGGGATGCTCCTGCCTACAGGCAGCTTCTGCTGGGTCTGGGCAGTGCTGGTGGGATTTAGAGAGGGTGTGTGACCACCTAAGGGGAAGTGTAGTCAGGCCCCTGTGGGTGTGGATAGAGGTGTGAGTGAGCCAAGCAGCTGAGATTTTAGAGCTTGTGGCAATGGCAGCACAGGGAGCAGATCCTCTGAGATTGGGATCAGTGCAGGAGAAGGTCCAGGACCCATAATTGCCCTTGGGAGGAGCAGGGCTTGATGCCAGTGTCATGGGGCAAGAGGCAGCTTCCCACGTTGAGGATGGGAGGGGGATGAAGTGTCACCTTGCCTGGTGTGCCTGTGCTATCAAAGATGCTCTTGCACATCAGCATCACCAACAGCCTCATCTGCAGGTGCTGTGGAGACAGATCCCTGCAGAGATGGGAAAAGCCTCTGGGAGGCTTTGGTTGGGGCAGAGGCCAGACCTGCCTGAGCCCCCCCTGCTTCTGCTAGCTCCTGCATCCCTCCTGGGCCAGGTTGGTTTCTGCAGTACTGGGTTTCCCCTCCCATTTTCCTGGAAGCTTGAAGTGGAAAACTAATGTGAAGAATATAAACTGTTGAAGAGTTTCAATCATGAAGAAAATAAAAAGATTAATTTCCAGGTTTTAGTCTAATCCAATGTTTTTCCAGTCTGGTTTCTACCCCCACATCCCATACTCCCAATGATTCACAACAACCTCATCTCTTCTGAGTGAACACAACAAACCTGGCTGCCAGTTGGGGGTTTATCAATACTGGACTCATTCACATGAAGATGTGTCCTCTCTAGAAAGAAAAGCCCCAAGCTTCTGAGCAGCTCACTTCGTCCCCACACTTGCCTGGTATGTGAGAGCATGAGGAACACTAAATGCTATCTCTTAAGACACTTTTCCTCCAAGGATCTCAAAGCACAAACACACCTCCCTGACAGATGCCCTGGGTAGGGGGCACGGACGAGTTGGTTCAGCTCCCTGTGACATGCAGTAAAGCATGGGCACAGCCAGCACCTGCTCCAACAGCCAAGTGCAGCAGCCACAACTCCTTACAGAGACGAGCAAACCACATTCCCGCAATTCAATGCATTCCCAAAATACCTGAATAGAAAATCCATATGCTTGGAAATGAAAGCATTTGTCCTTTCTCTGCCTTCACTGCCAGCTGAAGGAGTGTCTGTCTTCTCCAAGGGCTGCATGCAGGAAGACAGATGGTGAGAGTAACTCCAGTTGTCAGTCCCTGGGGATGTGCAGAGAAATCAGTATTTGGCTCTGTGGCCTCCTGGAGTCACCACTGTCCCAGGCACCGAAAGATCTATGGGCTTCTGGGAGAATTAAATTAAACCTCACTGAGCACGGGGCTGCGAGCAGCCCCTCCAAAATATCACCTGGCAGCTCCTAATGAAGATCTGATGGATCTGTGCTTGCTACCTTGAATCTGAATGTCTTCCTACTTCCCCTCTGCAGGTCAGAATTAACCTGGCCCGGGAAAGGACAAAGGCTCTGAGACCTGCAGGAGAACACATGCCAGCAGAGCTGGGGCCAGCAGAAGGGAAGGGGCATGGACAAGGCTCTTCCCAGATGGTTGAGCTGCTTGGCACTGGACCTTGTCATTCCAACCCCTGCCTTGGCTGCTGGACCAGCCTTTGTGTCATTCCTGGGTGCCTGGAGGTGGGGAACTGGTGCCCACAGGTTTCTTGGAGTGTTGGGTGGGGGGAGATGACAACTGGCTGCAGGGCCAGGCCTGGCTGAGGAAAGCTCTGGAGGCCTCCAGAAGGTCCCATTCTCAAAGCAGGTCATCCCTCTCTCATCCACATTGGCATAAATGGCTAAAGTTAAAAGATCTGGACTGATGTCACTTTGGTATGAGGCCCAAAGCTTATGCCTTTTGAGATAATTGTGTCCTCACTCCAGTCTTCTTTCTTGAGTAAACCTCGCCTGCAAGTTCAGTATTTCCTTCTGATCCTTCTCACCATTCTTCTCTGGCCTTTCCCACATGACTCTTGAATTGCTGTGCCCCAAACTGCTCTTCCTGGTGTGTCTCCAGGGTGAAGCTGAGGAGATCCTGTACTCCAAGTGTCTCAAAAATGCTTCTGCCCAGGCAATGTTTGGCTTTCTCCCTAAGGATGGAGAGGTGGCCTCATGCTCAGCTGGGGTTCTATGGAGTTCTCAGAGCCTGCCTTGCAGCCAGTCTCCCTCCTGCTTCTGTGCTTATTCCTAAGGGCAGAACTTCGTCTGCTCCTGTTGAACTGTGCTTTGCTTTTCCCCCAAGACTTCTTCTCCTACTTAAGCTCATTTAAAATTCAAATCCTATTCCTGTGTCCTTCTTGCTCCATCACGTATGCAAAATAAATCGGCAGACTCTCATTCTATCAGCCAAGCCATTAATGAATGCAGGAGCCCAGAGCCAGCACTCCCAAGCCCTGCTCCATGCCCTCTCACAGCCTGGCAGGAGCACGGAGTCACTCCTCCCTTAGTTCAGGTTTTGGGCAAAGACCACCCCCTGGTTCATTGTCATCTTGGTTTTTCTTTCCTTTGCTGTGAGTGTGCTGAGAGGTGATATCAAAAGGCACTGAAGACAAACTATAGGAAAGTTCCACCTTCTTTCCATCCTTGGGGCTGTTGCTGTGTCAGAAAAAGAGATACTAGGTTGGCTGGATATGATCTGTTCTGGAGAAAGCTGTTTTGACTCCTAGTCTTGCCATCTTCTCACTCCTTAGAAGCTATTGGGAGAACGTGTCCTGGACCCTTCTGACTAGTTTGTGCCCCCTCAGCTCCTCACCTCCATTTGTTGGAGTGGGCATCCTGGTTTGCTACTGTTCTCAGAATGTTTTGGGTTGAAAGGAACCTTTAAAGGTCTGGGCCGGCCAGCCAGAGCTCTAGGACTGCTCCACACCTGGGGGTCATGGCATTACTGCTGCTGGATGCACGATAAAGAAGGAACCCCCTCCCCAGATGTGCTGGGCTCATTGGTGACCCCCTGCCCCCGCTGCAGGCTGGGGATGGGGGGTTGGACCCTGGCGCTGGGGAGGGGGAATGCTGCAGTGGCCAGAGGTCCTCTGGGAAGGTAGGATCTGGGCAGGAGTCCAGGGGTGGTCTGAGTGAGGTCTAGGTGTGGATCTGGGCGGGGTCCAGGGGTAGGTCCAGGAATGGATCCGGGGATGGGTCCAGGAATGGATCCGGGGATGGGTCCAGAAATGGATCCGGGGATGGATCCAGGGATGGGTCCTGTCATTTTGCAGCTGCTGCCGCAGGAGGGCAGCGGAGACCGCGGGAGGCTCGATCGGACTGTGCCGGCTGTGCTCGGCTGTCCGGGAATCTGCTCCATGGAAATCCAGGCTTTTCTCAGGCTCTTTGCAATCCAGCAGGAGAGAGAGGAGATAGACGTGCAGGCTGCCCCCGCCCTGCTTAGCAGCGGGGTCCAGGGACTCGCCGCAGAGTAATGACCTCATTTGTAGCTGAAATCAAATCGATACAGGTGAAAAGATAAAAAACCACTGGAGATGGACTGCTGGCTGTGGTTCCAAAGGGATGAACTCAGGAGTTGGCAGGGCATAGGGAGGCACAGAGAGAGGATGGGGCCCAGCAAGCGAGAGGACAGGAGTGGGGACAGAGAGATGAACTCGCACCAGGACCAGGCCACCAAACTGCACCCAAAACCCCTCCTTCCCTCCCTCCCTCCTGAGCTGGGCTCTCTGTTTGGCTCTTTTCAGGAGCTGGAGCTGGGCTGTGGGGATGCCCATGGCTATGGGATCACAGAGCTCAAGCTCATAGGTGCTGCCTGCTGCTGCCAAGAGCATCCTCTTCAGAAGCCATTTTACTCCCATCTCATGGTTTTCCCAGCTTCCCTCCCTCCCTCCCTCCCTTTATGCCACTGGAGACCCTCCTGTGGATGTGGGATCCCTGTCTCAGGGCACAAAGCCAGAGCTGCCCCAGCTGCATTCCACATCCGTGCCCAGGACGCGTGCGGCGTTGCCAGGGCAATGGTTATGATGTGATAAACAGAAGGACATGGTGATGATGTCAGCTTGGAAAGGGTAGAACGGATTTTATTTCACGTTTATTGAAGCACAAATTACCATAAGAAACAGCTTCCTTGTGTGCCAGCAAGGGAAACTGAGACCCTTTGGGCTTCCTGGACTCTCTCTGGGCTTAGAAAACAGCCTTTCAGCAAACATCCCTGACCCGCTTCTTGATCTGGGCTGTGGGTTTTCCATGGACATGTCTGTTTACATTTGGAGACAGACATCAGGGTGTTTGGGAAGGCTCTTTTGGCAACATGGTGTGGCAATGGCTTCAGCAGGATGCTCTGGCTCTGCAGAGAACTGGCTCCCCTCTCTGGGATGCATGGACCAGAGCAGCACAGGAGGAGGGGATGGAGCCAGTGACCCCATGGAGGGATGGAAAAGGTCTGTCTCTGATGATCAAACTGGGAGGAGGCTCCCAGCAAAGGTTCAGACTAATCCTACAGCAGAGAAGGGAAAAAAAATCCTAGATGTTGCAGCTAGTGCTAGGTTTGCACAAGCTCTGGTGGTTGATCTATTTTCATCTTTGTCTCTCACCTTTCTGGGCTGCAGGGAAGACAGGGCTGGAGAGGGCTGGAGAGAAAGAAGGAGACTCTGTTCTGCTCCTGCTCAATGACTCATTGCCCAGCTCACAGGAGCATCTGGTCTGGCTTCAGAGGAGCTGCTGGACCTGCTCAGCATGAGCTGATGAGCTGACTGAGCACGAGCCTCTCACTCCAGCGTGAGTGCCCGGGATGGGTCAGACAGGGCAGAGAGCAGCAGCCAGCTCGGAATGGGACAGCCTGTGGGTAGCACATGGAGGCCTGGAACTGCTCTAGGGGACCCTGCTCCTGTGCTGGAGGAGGAGCAGACTGCTGGCATCTCCCCGAGGTGCTGTGTGTGGGGCTTGGGTATTGTGTCATGGGCTGACATCAGCTCTGGACAATCACGCAACACAGGAGTTTAAACACATCTTAAAAGTTTTGCAAATGCCTGAGGATGCAAGTTTATGACTGCTCCACAAGGCACTGAGACCAAAGAACATGTGTTTCAGGGCAGAACCCATTTGGACTTAGGCTCCTCTGCCTTTGTATGCTAGCTGGAGCAATGCCAGTCTCCAAAACTGGTTTTGGTATCTGTCAGAGAGCTCACTTCACCCTGGCATCCTCCCTTCCCTCCTCATTACCTGTGCCAGCCTGAGAGGGCTGACTGACAGCTGCCCAACCTCAGCTGCCTGGCCTTTGGAGATACTGTTGCCAGGGTCGGGGTGCTCTGTGTCCAGGCTTCCCCACGGCTCCAGCATGGGATGGAGAGTGGTTTGTGTGCTCATGTGGGGTAGAAGCAAACTAGGGTAAAAGGTGCAGTAGGGTTTTTCTCCCACCTCTTCTCTGTCTTGCAGCAAAAGCAAACCACAACAACCTGCTCCACGTCCTCTGGCAAAATGACTTTATGGAAGAGAAAGTCCTTCAGAGATGGATTTGGGTCTATAGCTGGAAACACCCACCACGGGCTCATTCTGTTGGTGTGTTCCAAGGAAGCCCCAGCTTCCTGGGAGCCACAGGACAGGCTCTGGCAGGAGCTGCAGTCCAGCAGTGGCTTAAAGCTGACAGAGCTGACATTAGACTCATCCGCAGATGGAATTGCATTCACTGATTCTCCAACCAGGAGGGACCATACCCAATTATCTAGTCTGATCTGCAGGGAGGGGAGGGCTGCTCCGTGAAAAGGGTAGTGGAAAATGAGCTGTGAAATGCTGATTTGTACAAAGTCTCCCCCTGCTCCCTGGTCTGCAGGGCTCCTACTGCCCTGCTTTCAGGCCATCCCACTGAGGGTGAAATGAAGAAGCCCTCAAGGAAATGTAAACTGGCTGCAGGAAATACCTGAAACTTTCTGCAGCAGGAAATGAAAGCAGAGAAGGCTGAGTGGTGGTGAGGGGCCAGGACACTCACCCAGGAGCATCCTCAGTCTGTAGGGGCTGTGTAGCTGAGAAGGTGAAGGGAAGATCATCATTCATGGCTGGTGAAAGGAGGGGAGAAGATTTCCTTCTAAGAGAAGGGGAAAGATCCTTGGTGCTTATTCACAGAGTCCCTGTTCAGATAATTCCCTGATGAGAAGTTTGCTGCTGGCTGCTGATAGGAACCACTCACAGATGAAATCATCACTCCTTTCAGTTTCCACTCAGTGGAAGAGAGCAAATATTCCTTGAGAAACTGAGGCAGAGCCCACAGGACATCACTCTGCACTTTTTCCCATTGTCCCAATTAGCAACTATTTCTGCCCCAGTATTCCAACTCATCTGCTCTCTCCTTCCCCTTGCCTCCTGCCATCCCAAGGCATGGAGAGCTTGGAAGCAGCTCCAGGATGTGCCCCAAAGCATATCCCTAACACACTCACCTCTGGAGATGTGCAGCTCTTCTGACTTACCAGAGACCCTCTGGGGAGAAGGGATGGCAGGTGTTGGAGAAGGAGGAGGATGAGCTGGGTGAGGACACAGCATCTGCCACAGGGAGCCTGTTGCTAGCTGAGCATCACCCACTCTGGCCTCTGCTCCCCTCATCAGCCCTGAACACATGCAGGCAAGGCCACCACAAGGAAATATATATATTTATAACAATCATAATTATTATTCTTTCACCAATTTTCTCTTCCGTGGATGGAGCCTGGCAGAGACTACAGAGCAGGCAAAACTGCTAAGGCAGAAAGTAATGGTGCCCCCAGGACGAATAAAAAGTGAACTTCAAACCAGCAGATGCTGCTGAAAACCCCAGCACAGGAAATATCTGCAGAATGAATCGGGACTTTTATGGAGCTCAGGCTGCAGCTTTGCTTAAGAAAGTTTCTCCAGCCCAGTAGGGGAAGGGAAGGGAGGACCAGGGGCTAGCACCTTGTGGGACTGGCATCTTGGGGTGCAGGACAGCAGGTCTGGTGTGAGACCTGGTAAGGAACACAGAAGGTTTTCTGCTCGCCAGTTCCCTGAAGCAGCTGTGCAGGAGTCGACACGCTGGTGAAACCCTACTGAGAACCATGGGGTTGTGATCCACGAGGGGCTTTTGGTGGCCATAGGGTGGCTTGGCCCTGGGGTAGGAGGGATAGGGCTGTGACAGCAGGAATAATGTGTTTTAAGGGGCAGTAAATGCAGATGGCACCCTGGGTGAGAAATGAGGGCCCCTGCCCCATGCCTCTTCTCACACTTCCAGGCTGAGTCTATACTCATGCTCCAAACTCCAGGTGTACCTCCAGTTTGGGGAGTCCTGGGCAGTAGCTCAGGAGATGGGACACAAACAGTCTGGAATGGAGAGATGGGATCACCAACTACAGGTAGCCATGACCACTGCTGCTGCCTGATGCCAGGAAAAAAATCAACAAAACAAGGTTTCTGTCCTGAAAAGCCTTAAAACTATGCTGGGAAGAGCTGAGGTGACCCAGCAACAGCTGGAACAAAAGCATTCCTGCATATGCTGCTGAGGTTTGGCTCGTGGCATGGAGTTCCAGGCTTTTTTTGTTGTTTTATTTTTTTATAGTATATCATAAAATAATGTTCTATATTCTATATATTTTTATGGCCAGCAAGAGAGCAGTAGAGGGCAGGGAATGGCAGAAGGCTGGCCAGCAGAAGGATTGCTGCAGGAAAGGAGTCTCCAGAGGAGCAGCCCAAGGTGGACAGATATCCTGGGACAAGGCTCTGTCCCAGCATGGAGTGGGGGAGCAGTGAGGTGAAGCATCCAGACCTCTGTGGGAGGGATGAGTTGAGATGCAAGAGCAAAGTGATGGGGAAGGAGGGGTGGCTGGAGTGGGGATACTACCCTGGTTAGCTCTGGCAGGGGAAGGGATGCATGAGGGAAATGCTCTCCTGCTGCAAGGCCAACTATACCCAAGGTCCTTTTTGCCCACTTACTGGATGCTCTGTTGTTAGCAGCCAGGGAAGTTTGAGGGTATGAAGTGTCTTGACAGACTGCCTTCAGCCTGGTGCTCAGGTCCCCTTGTGGTTCTGAAGGTTGCAGGGCTGCTCTGTGTGTGGAAGGGGCTGACTGAGGTCTGAGGCAGTGAGGATAACAGGACATGAAGGGGTTTGCAACAGGGACAAGCTTAGCTTTAACCTGAGGGTGCATGTGAATGACCTTCCCCAGGGAGATACACTTCTTAGAGGGTGGTGAGACACTGGCCCCGGTTGCCCAGAGAGGTGGGAGATGTCCCATCCCTGGAACCATCCTAGGTCATGTTGTCTGGGGTTGTGAGCAACCTGCTCTAGTTGCAGATGTCCCTGCTCAGTGCAAGGGAGTTGGACTAGATGACTTTGAAAGGTTCCTTCCCACCCAAACCATTCCATCATTCTATGACTTAGGTCACATTTTCCCCCACCTCTCTCCAAATGTCCTCATGCCTTCATTTGCAATTTAACCCGTGGCAGTCTCCTGGACCCATTCCACCTTCACAGCCCCCAGAGAAGGCACCAAGAGGGTGTTGTGGCTTCAGCAGAGAAGCCAAGCAGAGCTGTCTGCTGTTATGGGAAGGGCATGGCATGGAGCTGCTGCCAAACTGGCACTGAGCCCTTGGCTGCAGGATGGGGCTCATTAGATCCTTAATTTTTAAGATGTTCGCTAACTTTATGGATTCCTTTTTTCTGGCCAAGGGTGGAAACCTACCCGTGTTCTCCAGCAGCATCTGTGGGCCAGGGCTGTGGGGTGGGGAGGGAACAGGGCGTGTGGGGACCTGCCCCACGGTGGGTGGCAGGGTGGGAGGGCAGGCAGTAGCTGTGGGGGCATGGAGCGGAGCCCAGCCGCCCGCGCCGGGCCTGTTCCTGCAGCCCTTCCTGGGCTATCCTGGCGGGAGCCCAGGTGATGGTTTCTCTTTGGTTGCCTGCCCCTGGAGCAACTCCAAGCCTTTGATTCCAGAAGCTTGTTGGGACACTTTAGCAGCCTCCAGAAGGTGCATGTAAACACAGGGATTAACAGAAAAATGGTTCCAGGGCTGTGCCGAGGCTAAAAATGGCACCAAGGTAGCCCAGAGAGAGGGAGAGGTGCCACATCAGCAAATATTTGTCTTGTTAATCCCCTAGGAGCTGCCAGTAGTGGGGAAGGGGTCAGAGCTCAAGAAGAGGGAGGGGGTGAAGGCCAGGGGAGGACCTCACCCCAGAAGAAGGCATGAGAGGAGAATGTATGGCTGTAGGCTCAGTGGAAGATGCTTTCAGCTGTTCAGCAGGGAAGGAAGGACCAATTTTTAGATCCAACGATAGGACTGCCTAGACAACCACATTGTTTATGAGTAAGGAAGTTGGGGAATGTTAGAGGCAAGGTGTCATGAAGGTCATTTGTTGTGGCTAGGAATGCAGAACAGCACCTTCAGGTCTCTGCAGCACACAGCTGCTGCCAGAGCAGGACCAGGGCTCACTCCCTCCAAATCTCAGAGGGATGTGTAACTGCTCATGGATTTTCTCCCAGTAAAATACAGCTGGGGAAAAAAGTCACCTTCTTTTCTCCTTTCTTCCCTGTTTCTCTCCACATCAGATGTGCCTCTCTTTTCCTAACATATTGACAGGTGCTAAAGTTGAGCCACAACCAGAGGAACTTGACAGGGGCTGTCAGGGAGATTTTGGCTGCTGAGCTGAGCTGGATCCAGCATGGAATGGGTGGATGCTGAATGAGCCCCTTTACCACCCACAGCAGCTGACCATGGGTGATTTCTGTGGGTCACTCTTCAGTGGTCTTGCAGAAGAGAGCTATAGAATCATGGAATCACTAAGGCTGGAAAAGACTTCTAAAACCATCAAGTCCAACTGTTGACCCAGCACCTCCATGGCCACGGAACCATCTCACCAAGTGCCACAGCTACATGTTTTTTGAACCCCTCCAGTGATGGTGATTCCACCACTGCCCTGGGCAGCCTGGATCAATGCCTAACCACTGGTTCAGAGAAGAAATATTTTCTAATACCCAACCTAAATCTCCCCTGGCATAACCTGAGGCTATTTCCTCTTGTCCTATCACTTGTTCCTTGGGTGAAAAGACCAACACCCATCTCGCTCCAACCTCTTTTCAGGGAGTTGTAGAGAGTGAGAAGGTTTCCCCTGAGCCTCTTCTCCAGGCTAAACAACCCTAGTTCTGTCAGCAGCTCCTCACTTGCCCTCTAGACCCTTCACCACCTTCCATGCCCTTCTTTGGGGTCCTACCAAAGCTGCTCAGTAAAGCTCAGATTAACACACCCCTTGCTCCATACTAGGGCTCAGCAGACCTGTGTGAGTAATGTGTGTCTTCAGACCCTGCTCTGGCCTCTCCTCAGCCTCAGTCTTCTCCACTTATCTCCCTTTCTGGGACTGCATTTGTCTTCCAGCCTTTGAGGAGGAGCAGGGAGGGGTGGCTTTTGGTTTGCCAAGCAGAGAGCATCAGCATGGAGCATGCAGGAGCACTTTCAAAGCCGGCTGGAGGAGAAAGAGCTCTTTCTGTGAGCGCTCAGGGTCTCCCTCTCCTCTCCCCCCAACAGACAGGCTGTGGCCAGAAGTTAATATTCCTCTGGCGTGGTGCCCTGCCCGTGGAGGGTGGCAGGATCTTGCATTTAATAACTTATTTATCTTTCCTTATTGCAGGAAGGATGACAGTTTTCATTATTAAGCTGCTAGGTAATAGTCTAGCCTTTGGTGGGAGCTGAATCATCAGCCCTTCTTTGCTGACAATTTGATTCAATTACCCAGGAGAGGTGTGACAAGGAGGAGGAGGAGCCCTGCCCGTCGCTGCTGCAGTGGCTGCCCTCGCCGGGGCAGTAAGCTAGGGCAGCCATGGTGTCAGTGGTACAAGGACAAAGGGGTGAGCAGGGATGTGCCACGTGAGCCTTGGACTCTCTGTTGATGGCTGGGATAGAGGCTGTCCCCAGCCATGCTCTCTGCTGTCCCTGGTGATGTTCTCTGCTGTTGACCCCTGCTCTCGCTTCCTTCTACAGCAGAGCAGACCTCTACCTCAAGGAAACCATGTATTCCTCGCCGTGGGCCTTTCAGGAGGAGGAGACCATGTAGGGCATCAAGCACAGGAGAACAGAGAGCACTGGGCAGGAGAGCCACAGCCCCAACCCATCCCGGCACCCGTCTCAGTGTCTATGCAGTGGTGTGGTAGGGGATGTGGAAGAGGGCTCTTCAGTTTCTGCCTTGCCTTGAAAACAGCTTGAAAGGATTCAGAAAGCACCAGTCCAGCATGGTATTTTGTGTGGGCACCATATGGTGCTGGAGGGAAGCTACAGAGTGTCTGGCAAGGAGCTTCCCTTCCCTCACCACCCAGGTGCTCTCCAGGCAGGGGCTGCAGCACAGGGTGGTGGGAGCTCTGGGAAGCAGGTGACCTTGGGCAGCTGATGGACACTGCTGATGGAAAGGGGAGAAAGCCCAGAGAACGTGGCTGGGACCTCTCAGGGTTGCTGTGTGGGGAAGCAGCTCTGTGCCTGCTGCTGGGCTGTGCTCGTGGGTGCAATGAGGCGGCAGTAATGATATATGCAATCAATTAAATATGACCAATTTTTAATTAGATGTATAAACACGCCTAAAGTTAAATGAGGTCTCTTTATAGAGAAAGAATGCAGTGTGGTACCCATATTAAATGAGAAACTCATGTTCTTCCCAAATGGGAGCTTCCCAGATTCGCACGTGGAACTGCTTTTGGAAACCAGCTCCACTCAGCTTTGCCTGTCAGAGGTGTCCGGGTGTCCCTGACAGGGACCTTCAATGACACAAGCAGGGCTGGAAGTGGGGAGAGGGGATGTGCCTCGCTCCTCCAGGAGCCTCAAAGCAGCTAGGAGGAATCCCAAAGTTTCCTAGTTCCCCACTCAGCCCATCTCCCATCTTCAAACCTTTGCTCTGTGTCACCTCTCCTCCATCTCCATCCTTGCCAGCCTGGCAGCCAGTGCCTGCAGATGGGCACCTTCCCTCCCCTCCCAGATGCACACCTTATTATGGTGCTGCTGTTAGAGGGGGAAAGAAACAGCAGAAGAAAAGTGAACCAGTTTCTAATTATGCCTTGTTTGCTTTCATTTAGACCTAATTCAGCCCACACAAAAGTTATTCTCCATATTAAAAGAAATATATATTTAAAAGAAAAAAAAAGAGCCCACAGATGCACAGATTCATTAAAAAATTCAAATGCAGAAACTAAGTCAGGTCTATTTCCACCTTTCCCCCTCTGATTAAAAACTATTTGCATTTCAAAACAAACCATCATTAATTTGGACCAAATGTTACTGGGGCTTTTCTTTCTAGACAGGATAATTAAGCATGTGGCCTGGTGGTGAGTGCCTCCATCTTCACACACAGACTGCCATCAGCTCCTTCCTCTGGGCTCAGGTGGTGCCTCAGGGGGATGCAGAGTTGAGTGGTGGAGCAGCTCATCGAACTGATAGCTTGTAGACCCCAAGACCAAAAGCAGGTGGGTGCAAGTGCTTCAGCATCCTGCTGCTGTGGGGTTCCCAGAGCAAACCCTCCTCGAAGGTGAAGCCCGTGCTGAGCATGCACCTCAGAAATTAAGGGCAAGAAATCCCGCAAGGAAGCTTTTATCCCCAAAGCTGTAATGGTTCCTGCAGGGGCTTGGTGACCTGGCTGACAGCAGTGGTGTTTTCTGCAGGCACACGGATCTGCCAGCACAAGCTGGAGACCACAGCAGTTAGAGAAGAATAAAAAGCCCCAAGAAATCCAGAGCTTATTTGCAGGAAAACTAAACGCTTGAAAGAATGGAAAGTCACTGCTGAAGGTGAGTGATCTGCCTCCAGCCCAACCCTGCCTGTGCTCTGCTCCCTCCCTCTCCACTCTGCTAAAGCCTCAGAGGATGAGACCTGGCTTCCTACCAGCCCCTGGAGCTGAGCAGAGCCCTGACCCCAGCTTGGCTCTTGCTCTTTCTCCACTTCATTCTGGATTTTTGCTGTTCTGGACCAGGCAGTGCCTGTGGAGGCAGCTGGCTCCCAGCATCCTGCATCCCACAACCCCCACTCGTGGTTCAGGGAGATGGGTGGGCTTGTCTGAGAAGCAACAAGGTCTGTGGCTGATCTCACTTGTCAGAACAAAAAGAGGGAGCTTCAGACTAGACAGAAGGAAGAAATTGTTTACCTTGAGGGTAGTGAGACCCTGGCCCAGGTCATCCAGAGAGGTAATAGTTGTCCCATCCCTGGAACTATTCCAGGTCAGGTTGTTTGGGGCTGTGAGCAATATGCTCTAGTTGCAGATGTCCCTGCTGACTGCAGAGGGGGTGGACTAGGTGACCTTGAAAGGTTCATTCCCACCCAAACCACTCCATGATCCTATAAGTCTACGATTCTAAGAGTCAGCACAGCTGGAAAAGGAGCAGGGGAACTTGCAGGCTCACAAGTACTTCTACTGTTAGATAGCTGTCCCTTTTCTGCTGTCCAATGCCCTGCTCTGGAGGTGCTGAGGCTGGCCTTGCACTTTGCCACAAGCAGAAAAAGCAATTACTAAAACACAAACCATGTTCCTGAGGTTTTCCCTCCTTCTTTAGCAGAGCTGAGTCCAGGTGATGCAGATCAGTTGGAAGAAACCATGTTTACAGCTTTTGGTTTTTCCTAAATTCAAATTCAACTGGAACGGAAGTTTCTGTATTAATTACAGTGGGCAAATTCAATACAGACTAGTCAGAGACTTGCACAAAGAGTTTTGACCAGAGCTGAAGGGCTGCTCAGCACTGAGTACCCACCTTAGCACCATCTGAGTAGTTTACATTTTCTTCCTGGGTGACTTATCCTGGAAGGTCTCAATGTGGGCAGGACATCTGTAAGAGCTGCTCCCTGAGAGAGCCCTCAGCCTCTGGGCTTCAAAACCATCAGGGCTTCCTCCAGGAGCTCTGAAATACAGCACAGGAGCTGGCCAAAACTGGATGACAAAGCTCTTTGCTCAAGGGCTGCCTGTGCTGATGAGGGCTGAGGATGAGGATGCTGTGGCTGACCTTGGGTGAGAGCTGGGCAGAAGCTCTGCCAGGAAACTGCTCCTTCATCTCGCCTGCGTTTTGGCTCCTGAGATGTCCTGTGGTCACCTTGGCATATTAACTACAAATGAAAATGGACTTCCAAGACTTCCCCTTCACTGCAATTGCCCACTGTGTATCCTTGCTATTGCTTTTAAACCCTGGCCAGGCCCTGCTGGCACCCAGCAGCCCCGAGCAGACAGTACTGCCCTGCTCCCATCCCCCACAGCAGCATCTGTTTTCCAGGGGATATTGGCCAACATTCCTCTCCAATAACATTCCAGAGATATTTACAAGATACCTACAGAAAATAAACACCCGAAACAAGAATTTATTAAAGATAATAAAGCAGAGGAGAGGAGGAAGGCCTCACTGACACTGCATCCACCCATGGGAGCTGCCCATGGATTGGTGCTGGGATGGAGTCATGGGAGCAGATGGGAGCCAGTAGCTTTTATCCCTCCTCATGCATCAGCATCATCTCTCTGGAGCAGGGCTAGGGGCTTAGAGAAGTTATCCCCCCTGGGGTTGTACTGCTGCAGCTGTCCTGCCTGGACCCCCCATCCCCAGCACCCACTGCTGGGTGCCTGTCAAAGATGCTGTGCTCAGAGCAGAACACAGAACCACTCGGAAGTGCTGTGCCAGAGAGGAGGAAAAAAGCCAGACTATTAATTAATAGCAAATGTACACTTAATGGGGCTTTTTTCCCTTCCTAAACAATTCATCAAAATGATTTCATTGAAATTTAGCTGATGGGGCGCTAACTGCAGCTGCTCTGTCCTGCTCTGGGTTTTTTCTGTCCTGGCTGGAAAAGAAAGCTGAGATTGCAGCCTCAGAGCTGGGATTAACCGCACACTTTGGGGATGGAGGCAGTGGGAGTGAATAAGTTAGTGCTTCTGCCCCTGCCAGAGCTGAGAAGATATAGGGGCTGTAAGTAAAGGGGTTACAACACATAGGACTGACATAATCTTCACCCCTTTCTTTATTCCTGCTCTTTACTGCCTGCAAGGTCATTTAAATATGGAGCAGGAATACCTATTGGGACAGTTCAGGGACTGCAATCAAGCCAAGGCAGGGAGGAAGGCCAAGCTGGTTAGTGGTGATGATGTTCCTGGATGTGTCACATCGTTACTGGCTGCGCCTGGCAGGGCCCTGAAATGGCCTTGCTGAGCAAAAACAAACGTCTCCCAAAATATGGGGGTTAAATTTTTTTAGTGGTTTTTAAGATTGCTCTTATATAGAAGGAGGGAAAACAGCTGTTTACTGCTTTAAAGGCTTTTTGTCTTAGGAAGTAACAGTGCTTTGGAACTTAAAGGTACAGAGGAAGGCTAAATGTAACCTAGAAAGCTACCTGATACTTCAAAGGCACAATTGCCTCCATCTGAACTGACTCTGGGTCCTTAGCTGAGCAGCACCTTGGAGTGTGGGCTCAGCTTTAAGCAGACCCTTATGGCCTCATCAAAGCTGTACACTGAAGGGCTTTGCTGAGTTGGACCCAGGAGATGCTCCTGTGTCCCTGCACCCCCTAAACACCCTGAGCTGGGGGATGCTATGCTTTTTGGAGACAACAGCAGAGCTCATCCTGAAGTCACCTATAACCCCAGTGCTTGCAGGAGATGAGGAGATGCCGTCCTTGGACACAGACAGAGGCAAAGGATTCACTAGCACTGGATCATCTGGGAGCCCTCAGAGGGTGATGCACAACAGCCAGAGGCTTCTGCAGCCTGAGAAGACCAGTTCTTCCTGGAAACCCTCTTGTCCATCCAACCTGCCTGAGTTTCCAAGGAGTTAGAAAGCAGAAGCAGGTAGCTGTCAAAGGTTACTATTATTTTCTGCTTTAAACTCTTGTCTTGCCTTGCCTTGGGGAGATTGGTGATCTGGGTGCACTGTGTCTTGTGGCTACTGTGAGCAGCACAACAATCAGGAAACAGGATAGAGTAGGATAGGATTGGATAGGATAGGATACAATTGAATTTTCACTTGGAAGTGATCTACAGCAATCATCTAGTCCAATTCCATGATCTCCTCAGGGCTGAGCAAAACGTCAAAGCGTGTTGTGAAGGTCACTGACCAAACATCTCTTACACCCTGACAGGCTTGGGGCACCAACCACCTCTCTGAGAAGCCTGTTCCAGAGAGGCAGGGTGGGAGCTGCGGTCCAGGGACACGGCGATGGACAAACAGGATCCAGCTGCCAGAGGAGCAAATCCTGGAGCCTCACAACTTTCCCATCCAGCCATGAAACAATCTGCTGATTTTATTGAAACCAGATCACCAGCTCCATCCCGCAGCCGCTGCTTCGGCCGCTTCATCACGTCCAGCAGCCCTCGGGAGCTGCCCAGCGCTGCGAGGGGAGCAGGAGAGGATGACAGAAAAGATGCAGGCTGGCCCAGTTCCCCCACCACAGCCTTGCCCATGCTCACAACACGTGCATATGTGTTTCCCAAAAAGGTGGGTTGAGACATTGCCAAGATCTGGGAGGGGATGGCTTAGAGCCCACATGGCTCCCATAAAGTCCTTACTCTTTGTCTTGTCCTCCCTCTAATATTCCAGTTGGTCCTTTCCTCTTACACATTTCCAGCTGCCTGATTTGCAGAGAACAGGGCTGGCATCTCCATTCTCTGGTGGTGAGGTGGGCAGGGAATGCCAGCGTATCCAGGACTCAGCCCAGTCCAATGCCCACAGGTTGGTGGGTGCTAGTCCAGCTCCCCTAACCCACCAGGTAGGGAAAGCTTCAACCTGACAGTCCTGACCTACCACAAGTCCAGGGTGGGCTGCCATCTGTGGTTCCTGTAACCAGGAGTAGCAAGGGGGTCATGACAAACCAACCCAAACTGTCACCATGTGGATCCCACACCATTCCTGGGGACTCACTTTGTATATCCACTAGGGTAGAGTAGGAGCTGCCCCATCTCCTGCCTGGGTGGGGTGTGCAAAGGATAGTGACAGAAACACTAGGGTTTAATTTGCCATGTGCAGTCTGGGGAGTGGAAAGCATCAGGCTGTGGGAGTACAAGGGAGGGACCCATGGGGCTGGGAGATACTGGGACCCTAGCCTGGTTCCTGCCCTCCCATGTTTCACCCAGAAAGCATCTCTGCTTTGCCATCTGAGGAGGACCTGGAGTGCCCAGACACCTCAGCATTGCTAATTCAACTCTCTGTGGCAGCTCTGGGGCAGGGTGAGGGAGCCCTCTCCTGAGGGACATACAGATCATTTCTTGTCTGTGCAAAGAGCTCACCCAGGGATATTGTAACAACACTCCTTGTGGGATAAGGATTTAGTCCTGGCTACTTCTTGCCATCCAAGAAAATACCTGGAATGTTTGACCAAGGCAGTGTATTATCCCTAGCCCCCACCTCACTCCCCTCTCAGCTCAGAGGCACTGCTCTCAGATTATCCTGGGGATATAAGTGAGACAATAACCCAGGATGACAGGCTCGACTCAAGCACCATTTGGCTGCAGATAGTTAACTATTTTTGGCACCTTTTTTCCCCAAAGTCTGATTTGTATTTATTTATTTATTTATTTTGAAACAGAGAAAATGAACAAACCCCCAGAGCCAGCTGATTTCCACAAAGTGTTTTGATGAATAATATGCCATAATGGGCCAACAGAAGATAGGGAGTTTATCTCATCCCGCTGCACATCACATTTCATCCTCACATCCGCTGGTTTCCAGCCTTCCTGCCTACGCTCTGATTGGAGAAGTCTGGTTTCTTTCAGAATCTGCTCTGGCTGTTCCAAAATGGAACATTTTGAGGGTTCTAGAGAAAAAAAGGCTATTTTCTTCTTCCATCAGTGCCATTCTGTCAAGAGGCTTCTGCAGGAAGTTGAGGACAATCGACTTGTGAAGTTGGAAAATTTTGTCAGGATGCAAATCCTGTCCCTCCGACAGTCCCATTTGCATGTCAGGGAAGTGGAGGTCATGGGGAGGGGGAGAGGCGAACATGGCCCCACAGATCTGGATCTCCCCAAACACCTCAGCTCTTTGGGAAGAGACTGATCAGTTTGTTCCATGTTCATTAAGATCATCAGAGCATTGGGTAGAAAAGTGCAAACTGATCAAGTGACCAATCGTTAAACTCATGTGCCCATCGACCTATTGATTTGTGGGTTTATAGAGGAAAGAATTCCACAAGCTCTTAAAATCTTCTCTCTATGCCTAGAGAAAAGAGTTATGAAAATAAGCGAGGGAAACTTGCAGGTCTCTCTGTGGGACTGGTCCCTGACCCCCTTCCCTGCTCCTGCGCTGGGATGCTGAGACCTTCTGAGGATGTGCCGGGGACTGGTCCCTGCTCCTCAGCCCCATTCCTGAGCTGGGGTGCTGGAGATTCCTGAGGATGCCCCAGTTATAGATCCCTGCTCCCCAGCCCCATTCCTGAGCCAGGATGCTGGGACTTCCAGAGGATGCTCTAGGGCAGGAGCAGTGACTGGGATGCCTGGATCAGCTGCAGACCTCTGTTCCCTCAGGCAGTGCTGCCATGTGTTTCCCTTTATAAATCAATTAAATTGCATATTAGATCCACTTGAGGATTCTGTGTGTTCTCTGCCTCTCTGGGGAGATGTCCTAAGGCACTGGCTGGTTAGAACCATTCAGCTTCTGACCCTCAGTGCTACAGGAGTGTATACAGGGAAAGAAAGGAGTTTTGGCTTGGAGTCTACACTGGCCTTGAGCAAGTGCATCTTTTTGGTGGTCAGATTAGGGAAGGAGCTACTTGAAGGCTACCAGGAGCATGAAATGGGAAGCACAGCCCCTCTCCAGACCTGTGTTTTCATCACCTGGCTGTCTGTAGGAGCATTCTGCTTTAGAGAGTGCCTCACCAAGCCACTGCACACCCTGACCTTTGTGATTTGGTGCAATAATATCCTCCTCCAGCCAGCTAACCACCTTCTCCAGGGCGATGGCACGAGGCACAGCAGGGAGCAGACAGCTCGCTGGGCACTGCAGCAGCTCTGGGCAGGGTCATGCAGGGACAAAGCTGTCCCAAGCTGGCAGGACTGGGCAGCAGGAGCAGCAGAACAGGGTGATGAGGCAGCCAGAGGAGCTCTGCCCCATCCACAGAAGCGTGGAAGGGTGGTTCTGCCCACCCAGGGCTCTCCTGGCACCCCAGGCTGTGGCTGTGCACAGGGGCAGGGAGCAGAGACAGTTTGTTGGCATGAATTATTTATTGGCTGTGCAAAAGGGTTTGCTGCTGACAGGGTTGTGGGGGTGGGTTACAAGCAGGGTCTGGAGTGGCCCCTTGTGTACAGCACTAATGGAGGATGCTGAGGTGCTTGTCAGGCTGATGGACCCCTGAGAGCTGGGGGAAGAGCTCCTTCACTCCAGCCTCCTAGGGAAAACACAGCTGGCTCCCAGGTCCTGGCTAGAAACCAGGACTGGTAGCAGTCTGGCCTCAGAGCACACCCCAGCACACAGCTCTTGTGTTGCCATGTTGTTTGGGCAGTGCCAACATGAATGATAAGTGTAGTGGTCAGGGGGGTGATGATGGGGAGGGCTGCTCTTTGCTGGGCCACAGCTCTGCCAGAATATGTGGCTGATGCCAGGGATATGGAGGAACTGCTACCCTTCCAGGCCAGTCTAATGGACTTTTTCTCTGGGGACAAAAAATGCTACCAGATTGGCTATTGCCTGCACATCTCTTCCTGGGATCTAGAGGGTGATAAGGGAGGTGGAAATGAGAACCTGAGGTGGGATAATCTGGTATGAGAAACCTATAAGGCACAGAGTGCAGGAGCTGGATGTTCAGCACCCAGCCATGCCTCTCCAAGAGGAGTGGAGGGAAAAAAAGAAAGCAATAAAACAAAATCCCAAATCCACTAAGCAGCCAGACACATTTGCTTCAGGAGCATTTGTTGGAAAGCCATAAGTAATGCACTTCCCTTGACTTCAGTGATCAATGCTACTTACCCACATGCACTCCAATTAATAAACCCCTAGTTCACTTGGCCCTGCTCCGTGCTGCCTTCTGAGCATCGTGCATCCCCTGGAGCAGTGCAGACTGCTCCTCAGCAAGCCCTGCCAGGACAGCCTGCATGCTTTGCAGGTCCTTGCTGAGACAGGAAGGGATGGAGAGTCACTTGTTCCTGCCCTTGCTTGGCTGCAGGGGACCCCCATGTCTGGACAGGAGTGGCCCAGGAGATGTCCCAGTGGAAGAGCACCCAAAAAGGCTGACTGGCTAAGTCCAGAGTGGTTAATGGCACGTGATCCTCAGCCACAGGGACAGAGCCCAGCCCTGTGTTGGCTTTTGGGGTGGGAAGGCATGAGCAGCATGGGCAGCAACTCACATCCCCATCCCACCGGAACCTGAGACCTGTGTGCAAATTACTTTAAAAGGGAGCAATGTCTCCCAGTCACTTTGCATTTGCAGGCAGTTACAGTGTAAGGGAGCAGAGGGGATGCACTGTCTAGCAGACAGTGAACACCACTGATTCCCCCTCTCCTTTGGCAAAAGAATCAGATATTTCTAAGTCTGAGGACCTGAGTATCTAGTGCCATTTCTACTTGTTTTTCTTTGTGCAGCCTCTAGACCTCAGTGGCTTAATTCATCTCAGTGTTGGGTTCACTCCCCTGCTGATGAACGACAGCCTGAGCCATTCGGGGCTCCAGCAGCCCCTTCTCCTCTGCTGCCCAGCAGCAGCATCCCCATCCCTGATGCACTGCCCCAACACTCAGCACTCCAAGGCCACCCAGGGCAAAGCTTGCCAGCCCTGGGATCTTTGAAGGGCTGCAGACGGAGTCCAAAAGTGTCGTGAAGTCACCAGCAATTTGCTGACATGTGGGGTCCAAGCAGTGACTTACATCTCAAGTGGTGGCCAAGGGGTGAGGAGCTCTTAAGTCTCCCTCCCAGGATCTGGAGCCACTGCTGTCCATTTCTCTAATCTATGGACCAAGAATCAAAAGCAGCAGCATTGCCTAGGGAATAAGGGAGATTTATTTTGAGCTAACATGAATGCTGTTTGCAGCACTGGGGTGTTTAACCTTGGCCAGCAGGAATGATCTTTCTATTGTAGAGCAGATAATTAATTGTTGCAAACTCCCTAAGAGATCAGCCAAACAAAGGGCAGCTCTGAGGCAAATTCCCAGATTTACACAGTGCCTGGAGCCATTTCCACCATCCCTGACCCAGGGATCTGTGTCCAGCTCCGGACCTGGCTGCTGAGTGGACAATTTAACACAGATTGCAGAATCCAAGGGCCAGCTCCAAACCACTACATCAAAAGTGCCTGAGTGGCTTACTGGGAGATGTGCCCTGAAGTGCAGTATGAAGTCTCATCTTTCCCCCTCCTCTGCTGAGCTCCCTCCCATCCCCAACTGCTGCATCAGGGCCCAATATCTCATGTCCTCAGGCTTTCCACGCACCTTCTCCTTTGGGGCATCCCATGAGATGGTGGTGGGTCCATAGGTGGGGAGTTCTGCTGGGTGATGGTGTGGTCAGCCCTGGTCTGCAGTTGCAGGGCAGAAGAAGGCAGTGGACAGCAGGCAGTGGGATGCAGGATACAGGCAGCAGGCAGCAGGATGCAGGCAGAGGGATACAGGCAATGGGCAGTGGGCAGCAGGTTGCAGCACCACCTGTGCTGGCAGCTTGCTCCCATTGCCTGCCCCGTTGCCCAAGTTTCCTTCTGTTGGGGGACAAATCAGCTTTTTGTGTCTGCAGCAAGAAGTCAGTGAGTTACCCTAAGTGCATTTTTCGTGTATTTTTAATAAAGGTCACTCTGTGTTTACTGGCAAAGACAATCGATAGTGGCTCATTATTTATAGAGGATCCCACTGGTCTCTAACAACCTGTGGTCAGAGCATGCTGCAAATTTCCTTCTCAGCCTCTTCCACCCATCAGAGAGTCCATCTGCCTTGTGCTTCTGCCCAGCCTCAGGGATGCTTCATTTCAAGCCATCTCCTCCTCCCTCATACCCTGGGATGGGGCTGGCAGGAGCCCCCAGCTCTGCTGATGGACCAAGGTGCCTCAGCACAGCTGTTCCATCCAGGCACTGCTGCTGACCCCTTCCTTGAGGGATATCAACCATTTCCATCCATCCCCTTGCCCACAGCAAGCCAGAGAAACCTCCCTGCCTTTGCCCTGGTGTTAATGAGCCAGAGATAATTAGAGCAGATTCACATCTGGATGCAATGTGTGGTTCCCTCCTGCTCCAACAGCTCCTGCAGTGGCAGGTCCCAGTCCAGGTGCTTCCCTCCAGAGCTGCCAAAGAATCTGAAGGCGAGATGTTTTTACTCCTGCTGGGGATAGCTCATCTCAGCTTTTGGCAGGGCAGGCACCTCCCTGGCACCACCAAACCGTGGGGACCTGCCAGCAGCTTTGTCCTGGCTGGAGCTTGTCCTGGTGTTGGGGTGCATTGGGAACCAGCCCTTCCTGCTGCAGGAGTGCTGCTGCAGCTCCCTGCCTGCTTCCCTGCTGCTCTTAATACCTTTGGGCCTGGGTCTTCTGCAAGCACCTAACAAGGGGTGGTGGGTAATGAAGTGTTTGTGTCATGACCTGTGTTATGTATGGTTTGGGCACCACTGGGACATTGTTCCTGCAGCAAGCAAGAAGTTCCTGCTGAATTTTATTGTTGTTAACATTTGAAGGATAAAATAAAATAGAGGGAGAGCAAATTGCATGACCACTTCAAGTGGAAAACCAATCAGTTGGTTCTCTTAAAAACATGGGCAAGGAGTGTTTCATCTCCCTCTTTTTCCCAGAAAGAATAAGGAAAGTGAATTTCCTGAACTTACTTTTTCCTCAGGATAAACTTGTGCAAGAGGAGGGAGTGAGCTGCAGTGGAGAAGAGCAGATGGAGGGGGCTGCAGATGAGGGGGCTGCTGGGTGCCTGTGACCAACTCGTTGACCTGAAATTGGGAGTCAAAAGGGAAGAGAAATTGTAAATAAATGTTCCCTCAAGCTCCATGTGGGATGGCAGAGGGTGGGGAGAAACCATCCCCATGATGTCAAAGCTCTACAGACGAGCCCATCCTGCTGATGGGATTTGGGATCACAGAGCGAGCAGGGAGCTGGCTGGAGTTACTGTCTGTGGGAAGGAGCTCACCTGATGACCCTGAACATCAATTTGGAATCATCAGCTCTGCTTCCCCTTTGGAAAACAAAGTCCTGGGAGGTTTGCAACGGGAAGACAGATTAATAGCCCAGAACTACGTGTCGAGCCAAGCCTGTGGCTGTGTCTTAGGGAAAGGCCAAGCTCACAAGAAGCAATGGAAGTTGGATTTCCCAAGGGGATGCTCAGGGCTGGATTTTAGTCTCTGTTGGGCTGCAGCCCAGCAGGGCTAGCCAGCACCCTGCACTGGGAGAGGGAATGCTCTTGGCCCCCAGAGCCCATTGCTGAGCACAGGACACCCAACATCAGTGATCCCAGTGATGGGGCTGAGACATGCTATTGTCCTTAGCTATCTCTGCAATATTGAGCAGGATTTTTCTAAACAAACCACCCTCTTACCAGGCCCAACCTGCCTTCGTCCTCTCCTCAGCCCCATCTCCACAGTCTCCTCCTCCCCACGTTGTGCCCAAGGTCCATGCGTCCTTCTCCCTCCCTCCCTCCCTTGCACCCAAGCCAGAGGTATTTTGCAAACACAAGTGCATTAACAAGCTGGCAAGAACCCCCATGAATATTTCATGTTTAACATGCCCTCGTTTCCTTCTGTTTAATGGATGCTCTCCCCATTCTGTCTCCGCTTGTTTGAGCAGGATACCTTTTCAGAGGAACATAAAAGCTGCTCCCCGGTGAGGTGGAGAGGAAACCACTTAGCTCTGTGATTCAATAGCCCCAGATGCAGCCGGGCCCAGCCGCCCACCCCAGCATGCTGGGTGGATTGGGTTTCCTCTAACAGCTCCTCTTCCCCTCTTGCACTGACTTCTTTTTTCCCCACTGAATTTTCCTGGTCTGGAAAGCCCCACGCCAACAACCCTAGCTGCTCTCAGGCAGTGGTTTGCTGGGGGACAGAAGATGAGACCAGAATCTGTCCTTCTGGGCAGCAAGGAATGCCCTGGGGGATGTAGGGAGGAGAGAAGGTGCTGGGATGGTGGTATCCAACCTCCGCTTCCCTCTAGTGATGTAAGAAGGAGAGAGGGTGCCAGGATAGTGGTACCCAACCTCTGCTTCCTTCTAGTGATGTCGGGAGGAGAGAAAGTGCAAGGACAGTGGTACTCAACCTCTGTTTCCCTCCAGCAATGCAAGGAGAAGGGAAGGTGCCAAGATGGCAGTATCCAACCTCCACTTCCCTCCCTTTCCCTGATGCCTGGGCAGGAGTAATGGGATGAAGGATCCTGGAGCTGAAGGGCTGTCCCCTGCCTTGCCAGGACATCAGGGGAGTGCAATGCAGGGGCAGGATCAGCTTTCCCTCTGTGGGCTGTTGCAAAAGGACACACAATTCCATCCAGGAGGTGTAACAGCCCTGGGACTGTCAGGATCCCTTACACAGAGAGGTGATGGGGCAGAGCTGGAGCAAGACTGCAGCCAGGAACAGAAGGGAGAGGATCTGCAAACAGGGAACAGCGGGTTTAGTGGCTTGGGTGATGGAGGAGAAGGGGCAGTCCCCTCAGCAGAGAAGCTGCCCTACAGGTTTTTTGGGAGCATTGTTCCCTTGGCCCTTCTTTCCTCAGGGAATATCTCCTTTGGCTCAGCTCTCACTGGGGAGGTGTGGGTTGGGAGTTGCCATCATCATTAGCAAGAGTCACTGCTGACCAGCTCGGACAGGACATCGGTGTGGCAGCCAACAGGCATTGTCCCTGTCATCCCATGCTCTGCAAAATTGATGAGAGGGCATGTGTCTGCTGCAGCAAAGGCCAAGAAGTGAGGAAAAAATGAGTTAACATGACAAAAGGTTTAAAACTTTGAACCCAGGCCACCTTGGTGGTGAGCAGGAGGCAGGCCAGCAGGTCCCAGCTCCTCCCAAAAGTGTGACCACATCACCATCCTGGCTGGGGTCCCACTTCAATCACACCAACAGGGGTCTGCAATTTTACTGTGCAACTCCATCTTCCACCAGCAATCCCAGATGCTCAAGGTCTGGTTTCCCAGTGCGTATCCAGGCTCCTGCATAGGAAGCCATGTTCCCTGAGATGCCAAATATCTTTTTCTCCCTGGAGCTTCCCCTAGTCTGGGATGTTTCAGGCAGGGTGGAAGGGTCTCAGTGAGAGCTGCTGCTGGAGAATACTCAGTTTTAGGGAATCAGAAAGTGAAAAAGGAATTGATCCAGGTTTAATGAAATGTTACATTTCACTTGCAGGGAAATATTTGTTTTGTTCTGGAGCATTAGTTTTTAAAAGGCAGGATTGAAGGGCGTTCTAAAAGCCAAGGATTTGGGAGAAAAAAAATCGACATATTTCATTGTTGAAATGTCAAAGGGAGGTTCTTAATCTGGGAAAAAGAAAATGTAATTTCAAGATCTCAGTGTGACCAAAACAAATGCAGAAAGTGCAGAACTGGTGCAGTTGGCTGAGAAAAACTTGTGCTCAGACAGAATAATTCCCTGCCTCGGAGGTTTCATTAACAGCTCAGGTGCTGTGTGACTTCCAGACCCTGGCACATGTCCAGCCTTGGTGGGCAGGAGAGCATCAGTCCTTCCCTGGCCACAATGCTCCATCCCATATCCCAGCAGAGGATGATCCCTCCTGCATCGCGGGGCTGCTGGGGACCGGGATGGGCAGCAACAGGCACGGAGTAAGACAGCAAATGCAATTAGTTCTTTGGGTTTGGAATTACAAATTACAAGGAGTAGTAAGGAAAACAAAGTCCTGGCCAACAACACATTCCTGCCAAGCCACCATCAAGGGACTCTGGCTGGAATTAGATTTCCTCTGGTGACAGGGTGTTGATAGACCCCATTTGTGTGTGTACATGACAAGAGGGCTGGGGGTGACCTGCACAAGGCAGGACTACACTGGGAATCATGCTGGGATCTCCTCAGCTCAGCCACAACATCCTTGGAATGAGCATCCAGTAGTGCTGGTAAGTCCCAGGGCACACATCTGCACTGGAGAGGTTGACTGGAACACCAGCAGCAGCTGATGCCAGGGAAAGCATGATGCTGCATGGGAACGTGGGTCCATATTCTGCTGGCCAATGAGCCTTGCTCTAGCTCCCAGACCCTCCTCATGCTCTAAGTTTCATGGGCTTTGGATGTCCCAAAACATAGTGCTGTGGTGTGTACCCAAGTTTTGGCTGCCAGCTGGGACAGGAGATGTCCTGGTGGCACTCACAGCAACTCTAAAATGTCATTGCTGAGGCTCAGGGCTTAGCATCCATGGGAAACCTCTGATCAAACACACATGAAGACTCTGTAAGCAACCAGGAGTGCAGGATCAAACCCGTCATGCAGCGATCCATCTACAGGACCTATCCAGGCTGTGGACAACTCAGTGTCCCACTCTTGGTGTGGGTGCACTTTCTGGCATATGTCCCTGAACACAACGGAGGTGCTGGTGGAGAAGCTGGACAGAGCCTGGGAGAGGACACCACATCCTGCAGACCTTTGGGGCCTTGCAGGGGGATGATGACGTCTCCCTCCCATCTGTGGCTGTCCCCAGGGCTTGCTGACTGGCATTACAGATGGTTCCCCATCCCCACAGCACCAGTCTGATGCCAGTGGAGACATCCTGATGTCACACATCCTTTCCCGAAATAAGCCACGTGTCTGCAAGAGGCATGGGGCCACAGAAGGAGCAGGCTCCTCCAAGCCTGGCTCCTGGTCTGGAGCAGCTCTCAGATGGAGGTGATGCAGTGACAGGGGTCCCAGCCTGGCACTGGTCTTTGGGTACTGGAGAGGGAAGGGGATTCCTCATCTCACTCCGTAGTCTTCTCCAGGCTCAGCTCTCTGACAGCCAGGCTTTGGGGCCCATCTTTGCCCTCTTTCCTCCTCTCCTGGTTTCTCTCCATGCCTATTCCCCCTCTCTTCTCCCAGCCCTTTCTTTTTCCATGCAGGATTTTAATCTAATTTTCTCAATGCAAATCTTAACAGGGAAAATCCTTGAAATCGAATCTCCAGAAGTCTCCTTTCACAGTTCAGAGAGTTGATTAAATTGCAAGCTTTGTTAGTGCTCGGTGCGGCAGGGGGAGGTGGGGAGGACAGACGGGAGAGAAGCGCGTGGATCTGTCGGAGGGCTGGGCTTGGACGAGCCCTTTGCAGCTTCTCTGTTTATCCCTGCAGCTAAGGAGCCTATTAGCAAGCCTTCTCGTTTCTAATTTCCCATCGTGCCGCGTCCCGCAGACCTCGCTCTGTTTATTTGGAGAAGCAGAACAAAATTGTTTGTATAATTAGATCTGCTACAAGGGCTGCCCTTGATGGGTCCCCAGCAGGAAGCTTTCGATTGCGAAGGGCCCCCGGCACCGTGGACCCCAAGCCCCCGGCATGGCCGGACCGCGCGAGGCGGCCAACAACAACAGCATGCCAGCGGGACGGGAGCTCGCTTGCGCCCGTGTGCGGTTCCTGCCCCTGCTGGTACAGACCCGCATTGTTCTGGGCTAGCCCCGGAAGCTGCAGGTAGAACTGGTTCCCAAAGCCGAGGACTGGGCTGCTCCCATCCCGTGCCGGTGCCAAGCGGCAGGCAGCGGTGCCGAGGGCAGGACTGGGATACAGGGATAGCAGGATCCAGAGCACATGTCCTGTGAGCAGCAGCGGAGGGAACTGGAGGTGTTTAGTCTGGAGAAGAGGAGGCTCAGGGGAAACCTTCTCACTCTCTACAGCTCCCTGAAAGGAGTTGGAGCAAGGTGGGGACTGGGATCTTCTCCCATGTAACAAGCAATAGGAGAAGAGGAAACAGCTTCAAGTTGCACCAGGGGAGGTTCAGATTGGACTTGAGGAACAATTTCTTCCCCAAAAGGCTTGTCAAGCCCTGTCCCAGGCTGTCCAAGGAAGTGGTGGAGTCACCATCCTTGAAGGGGTTGAAAAGCCATGGAGATGTGGTGTTGAAGGGCACGGTTTAGTGGTGACCTGGCAGTGCTGGTTAACAGTTGGGCTTGATGGTTTTAAAGGTCTTTTCCAACCTAAACAATTCTGTGATTCTCGTCCATCTTCAGCAGCCCAGTAGCCTGCTCCCCATTCCGGGATGGTTACAGACCTGCCATCCTTCTACATCCATCCTGTCCCCAGCTGGTATGAAACTAACCAAACTAATTAGTGAAAAAAGAGACTTCTGTAAACTTTGCTGCAGAATTGCAAAATATTGTTCTTGCAGTGTAACATTTGAGTGGCTTTGCTGTGAATTTCTGACAAGGTTTTCTCAATGAGGTGATTGACCTCAGCAGAGAGCCACAGTGCTGCAGCTGAGGTGTCCGGAAGATGCTGTGCCTCTGGTGCTTTGAACCACATCATCTCAGATCACCTGACTAAAAATACTTCCTAAATAACCCAAAACAGATAAAAAGGTTCATCAGGGCTTAGTGTGGATGATTCATCATGATGTTAGCACAGCTCAGATGCTCAATCTAACCCATTCCCAATGTGAGCTTCCCAGATGCTGTGGCAGGGAGTGATGGCCACATCCAGATGCGCTTAGCACAGGAGCTCTCAGTGGAAGTTCTCTCGAAGATCATCCCACTTGAGAACATTGTGCATGGGAATCTCCAGCCCCACTCACAGGGATGTTCCAAGGAGCTGCTGGCAGGGCTGGAGGTGTCAGGTGTCAGGGCCCCTGGAGCACCTCGCATACAGGAGGTGTGATGGGAGGGAGCAAGAACCCTGGGTCAGCAAACCTCCTTTCCTGTATTGTCTCTTCCCGCCTTGAGATGGGTGGAAACCAGAGGCCACGTGAGCAATTTAATGGAGCAGAACTTGGCTTTAATCTGTTCCCATAAATGTTTACGATACCTTAATTATTAACATTTAATGCTGTATTAATTCATTGATGGGCTTCCCTTTATGTTTTTAATGGCTCGGCAATTTCTGCTCTCCCCTTTTGCTCTTTTGTTCTTGAAAGGAAGAAGAGGTGGCAGCATCCAGCAGGCTGTGACAGGATGGGATGGCTCTGCCTCCTCCACTCCTTTTCCAGGGATGAAGGCCCTGGGGACCCTCAGCTGCTCTTCCTCCCACCAGGGATGAGGGCTGGGAGAGGGGGTGGACTCTGCAGCTGTGGAGAGAGTCCCCCAGCCCAGGATCCTCCTTGCTGGGGAGCAAAATGGGACCGGAAATGCTTCCAAGCTTCCCGCTGAGCTGGAGACTGGGTGGGAATGGCAAAGGGGGAATCTTGGAAGCAAAGCCCTGGGACAGGGAGCACTCATGGTGTTTTAAAAGCTGTTTATTTGAAGTGTCCTGCTGAAATGCTCCCAGCACTGCCCAGCTCACACACGTTCTTCCCACCATCCCCTGCCCCTCCTGCTGCTGCCTGAGATGTTTATTTAAGTGTCCTGAAAACATTATCTGGAAATCTTTTCCCTTCTCTTCCCCTTTCCACTTTCTTTTCCTCCCATTCATCACTTTGAAAAATGCCTGTTTTCTCTCCCTTGCTGGATACCACCTCCTCCTCCTCCCCACACTGCCCAGCTCCCTGCAAATTAATAGCCCTTCTCCAGCGAAGTCACAACTACATCCCCAGGGTCAGGTGGGGGTGGCAGATGGTCCTTCTCACACCAGGACATCACTGCAGCACTGGCCACAATAGGGATGGCAGAAGGTCCTGCCCCCATGCTGCCCATCCCATGGGGATCATAGTGATGGAGGAGAGATGAGAGATGGCCTTGCAGAAGATCCTGGTTTCACCCATAGTGGGCCTTGCTGCTGGTTTTGCTGAGCATCCTCTCACCTGGCCTGCTGCTCCAGCTTTCCACATTGGGAGAATTGGCCAGAAGGGAAAAAAAAAACCCCATAAACTCAATTAACTAAACACAAACCCTGAAACAATTATTTGTCCACTTCCCAACCTCATTTGGGAAACATAAAACCACACACTCCTTTCAGGCTGACGTGCGAATGCACATGCTGTTTGCGTTTCCATGACTAACTTCATCTGCAGAGAGAAGCTCCTCCCATCTACCCTTCCCCACCTACATCTGCTCCCCACACTGAGTGCTTGGCCCTGCAAAAGCAGGGAAAAACAACAGGGGAAAAAAAAGGACAGAAAGATGGGAAATGTGCAAAAGCTGTGGAAAAAAAAAATGTGGTGGGAGTTGGAAATGTCATTTTCTATCTAGGGCTCTGTCACCTTGGTGTGCAAGCCCAGCTCTGTAAAGCCAGGATTAATCCAAGCCTGGCTGGACCACGCCTGGCATGACCTCAGGTGTGAATTCTCTCCTTTGCTCTGAACTCTGGGTGTTGCATGGAGCATCTCCTCATTGCTTTGCTTCCCTGCAGTGTCTGCCTGGAAAACCATGCTGGCAAACCTGCCTAAGCCTGTGCCCAGCCCAGAGCCCTGCTCTGTGCCGTGGGAGCTGCAGCCATGGTGGGCACCAACTTCCAGCAGGGTTTGCCAAGCCCTGATCAGAAAATTCCATGTGAGTCTGTGCTTGTGCCTTGGCCCTGGAGGGTGCTGGGGGACAGTAAAGCCCTGGCAGCCCTTGATGTCCAGCTAAATCATGAAATTATAGAATGGCTTTGGTTGGAAGAGACCTCTAAGACCATCAAGTTCAACCATTAGCCAGCACTGCCAGGTCACATCTAACCCATGTCCCTCAGCACCACATCTCCACAGCTTTTCAACCCCTCCAGGGATGGTGATTCCACCACTGCCCTGGGCAGCCTGGGCCAGGGCTTGACAAGTCTTTTGGGGAATAAATATTTCCTCATGTCCAATCTGAACCTCCCCTGGCACAACTTGAAGCTGTTTCCCCATGTCCTCTCAAATCTTCACCCACTTTTCCTTGTGGCTGGCCCCAGAAGTTAGGAGGCTGCCTGCTCACTTCTACTCCTTCATGAAGAGCCCCGGTACTCATTTTCACAGCGAAGAGCAAACGTCCTTCTCTCCAGCCCTCCTGTGCTCTCCTCCCTGAGCTCCCATCCCGAGAGCCAGCCACACTGCTCTGCTCTCCTCTCTTCCAGGCACATATTGATCATGGCATTAGCTATAACCACCTCAGCTGGATGGCATGGGGCTGGGGGAGGAAGCTACTGGGATTGTTTCATTCCCACAATTAGGCTCCTAAATTGTATAAAATAAGAGAGACTAAAGGAATTATATTTAAAAAGCTGTGAAAATCACGCTGTGAATTGCTTTTGTGCTTGAAAGGGAGCAGAGCAGGAGTGTTGAGGTCCAGGCTGCTGAGCATCTCTGCACACTGAGCATCTCAGAAGAGTCTGCCCCAGGCAACAGGGCTGGGAACAAGCAGCAGATACTGGAGTGATCTGGGGGCAGCCCCTGCAGCAGGTTGGTGGTAGGGTGAGTGTTCCTCTTCCTGCTCCCTGCCCTCCAGCAGCTCTCTATCCATCAGCAGTCATTCTGGAAAACTGCTCTTGGGACTCTCAGTAAACAGAGGCAAAAGCACAGCCCTGGAGGTGAGGAAAGGTGTCAGATCCCTGCCCAAGACACACTCTACTTGGAAAGGGTTTCCTTTCCTTTGATCACACTTTGACTCCTTAACTGCGTTTTTCCTGCAGCTTTCCTTGATGTCAGCAATTTATCCATTGCTCCTAATAAGGAGCCATGAATTTCCTTGGGAAGAAATTCCCTTGGTTGTGTCAGATGTGAACTGGGAAGGAGCATATGGGAGATGCAAGGGGCTGGTGGCCCAGGGGCTTTGCTGGCCACCCAGGAGGATCCCCACAAGCACCGAAATTGCTCCTGGGATAGATGTGATGGTGTGGGTTATGACTTGGCATTACTATGCAGCAGGTTTCTAGCTACCTGTGGAGTTGCACACCTACTAATGTCTTTTTGCAGCTATTTATTAAACAGGCCCCCAGATATAGAACAGTTTTAGGGCCACCAGCAGCAGCTCACCCTCCCCCTCTCTGCAGAAGAGCACTTGCAGAACCCCCCTACAGGGATGGCTGCTGCCATATCTGGGCCTCTTCAGCTGTTTAAAAAAAAAAGCCTTTCAATTGCCATCAGGCAAAGTTTTATACAGGACAGCAGGGAGCTCTCTGCTTATCTGATCCCTCCCTGTCAGTCTGAGGGCAGCCAGGGACAGGGCAGGACAAGACCTCTCAGCTGCTCTCTTCGTCCACCCTGGAGAGGCTCAGTCACACAGAATCACAGAATCATTTAGGTCGGAAGGGA
>VWZO01015732.1:8164-19363 GCA_013396975.1 Bucco capensis
TCCCCTGCTCCAGGTCATTGCTGAAGATGTTAAACAGGAGTTGCCACAGCACTGAGCCTTGTGGCACCCCACTCGTGACTGGCTGCCAGCTGCATTGAACTCCACTGAGCACAGCTCTTTGGACTCAGCCATCCATCCAGTTTTTAACCCAGGAGGGTGGGCAGCTCACAGAAGAAGTGGTTGATGCTCCTGGCTTGGCAGAAGGACAAGGTGGCCAGCAGCAGGGAGCTGAGGAAGCCCAGGCTGTACACCAGTGTCCTGGTTTGACCAGAAGCTAGGGTNGCCAGAGGCCTTTTTCTGTAAAGGGAGAAAAAGCTGAGCCGGGAGCACAGTTCCAGGAAAGCAGGAAGCAGGAACAGCAAGCAGGAAGAGGAAATCTCACTTCCCTCTTATATACACAAAAAATACATCATCCCTCCGCGCAGTCCGTGATTTGCTGCTTTCCTGTCTCTCTTGAATGATGTCTCAGGGTTACAGTTCTTGACCCCCCCGTGCAGAGATGCCGCGATGATGGTTTACAACTGCGCAGGTGCGGGGTTTCGATTCTCTCTTCCTTATCAGCTTCTCCTGGCTCCTCCCAGTGAATTCCTTTCGTGGGCGAAGAAGGAGGAAGAAAATAGTTCAACCACTGAGTTTCTTCTTCTAAAGAAACAGTGTCCATATCCAAATTCAAAAGTTCAAAAGGGAACATGACGTACACTCTTAAATTTTAATCACTCCAGGACAACCAGCAGCACTAGCCCATGGCACCGTGCCTTGGCCATGCTGCTGCCATAAAGCAGAGGCTTGCAGACAGCCAGGGATCTGTCATAAGCCATCACCCCCAGGAGCAAGCACTCATAGATGGTCAGAGCAAGGGAAAAATAAACCTGGGCTAAACAAGCCCAAAAAGAGATGTGGCTTGTCTCCAGCAGGAAGGTCTCCAGAGCTTTTGGGATGATAGCAGTGGAAAGGCAAAGATCTATGAGAGCTAAGTGGGGAGAGGAAGAAGTACATGGGAATGTGGAGCTGAGGGTCAGTGTTGATCAGCAGGATCATGGTCAGGTTGCCCAGCAGCATCAGAAGGTAGAGGGAGAAGAAAGTGGTGAAGATAGTGGTTTGGAGCTCTGGAGCATCAGAGAAGCCCAAGAGGATGAAGCCAGACCATGCAGTCAGGTTGTCTCCAGCCTAGGTGAATTGGCAGAGAACTGACATGACTCAGAGAAACCAAGCCCTGAGAGAGAAAAGCTGTTGGGGCAGCAGGAGGTTCATCCCTAAATGGAATGGGGAAATGTGGAATTGTTTAGGAGAACACCAAGTCTTTCTAGCTGCAGCTTGGAAGTCAAAGAGGTGAAGGAGCTGATGACACAGCCAGAGGATAACTCTGCTGTGATTGATGTGCACTCAAAAACAACAACTACAAAACCATCCAGGTGTGTAAAAAGTCAAATAAAGAGATGCCAAAGGGTGGAAGATGCAATCAGGACTTTCCTTCATGTGATTTTTTTCCCCTCCTGGAGGATGGTGCAGGGATAAGAGCCAGGATTGTTCTCCCCTCTCTGTGCTCCAGCCTGCAACACCTGAGGTGGAGATACAAGATGAATTTCAGCTTGCTTCTTGTCTGCTGCTGCTCAGGGAGAAGCCAGCAGCTCCTCAAAGCCAACCTGTGAGACAGACAGAATGAGCCAGCATCGATTTTCTCCCTGGGTGCCATTCATCATCCCTGTGACAGAGTCAGAGCAGAGAGCAGGGCAGGAGCAGGCACTCCAGAGCCATCCACCACTGCTGACCCTTGCCAGTGAAGGGCTGAGCTTCAACCTCCAGCTCCCACCTCCTGTCAGCAGCCTGTCTGCTCTCCTGCTGGTGACAAGGGACACAGCCAGCTGCTTTTTCCCTGCCGGAGGGCAAGCAGTGGCTGAGCCATCTCAGGAGCTTAGCAGTAATGAAATATCGAGCTGTTTGGGGCTGGGCTTGCATCCTCCTCCTCCTCCTCCTCCAGCCAGAGGCACCAGCAACCTGCTGAGATGCAGGCATTGGAGAATTGACTTGAATGTCACTGTTAACTAAAGCTCAGCCTCCCTTCTGCTGATCTGAGGAGCCAAGGGCTTCTTGTGGAGAGATCCTAGAGCATGGAACAGCAGGATCACAGACTGGGTTAGGTGGCATCAAATATTTCAAGGTCATCTAGTGCAAGCCCACCCTGCAGTCAGCAGGGACATCTGCAGCTAGAGCAGGTTGCTCACAGCCCCAAACAACCTCACCTGGGATGGTTACAGGGATGGGACATCTCCCACCTCTCTGGGCAACCTGGGACAGGCTCTCAGCACCCAATATTTCTTCCTTCTCTCCAGCCTGATCTCGTCTCTTTTAGTTTCAAACCAAGATGTAGCTGTGAAACCCACCTTGAACCACAGCTGCCTGCAGCTTCCAGACACTGACTGGACTGGAGTTCAAGTCAATCAAATCCTCATCCCTTGCTGCCTTGGAGTAGACATCAGGTGGGTGCTTGGTCCATGCTCTGCTACATAACTGCCAGCAAATCCCCTTTTCCCTCTAGGGAAAGGACCTTCTCTGGTGGACCTTCTTTTCCTATTCAGTTTGGTCAGGTCTTCACAGACTCACAGCATGTCAGGGGCTGGAAGGAACCTCTGCAGCTCCTCTAGTCCAACCTCCCCTGCTCGAGCAGCTTCACCAAGTCTTGCATCTCTTGGGCAAGGCATCAGGAGACCCTTCAGCAAGGGCTCACCAGGCAGCCTCTCATGAGTGTTTGGTTTGGAAAAGACCTTCAGGACCCTCTAGTTCCAACCCTCTGCCACAGGCAGGGACATGTCCCACTGAGTTGCTCCAAGCTGACCTTGAACACTTGCAGGGATGAGACATCCACAGCTTCTCTGGGCAACCTCTCTTCATTTAACTGGTGAAGAACCAGTCACTGCCAAGCAAAACCTTCATCCTCCTGGCTGGACAACCACTAGCCTGCTCTCGTGGTGGCCATTGTCCCCAGGGTGACCATGTCTGTCACCCTGAAGCAGAGCAGGGAGGGGACAACCTGCCACAGGAGTCCTTGTGGGTGCTGCTGGATCCTGACAAGCAGAGCTTTCTTCCACTCAGGTGGGTTTGCTCCTCACAGCTGCTCCCTGCTCCAGCTGGAAAAGCCCAATCTCTCTTCTCCACAGAATCATGAAGGTTGGAAGAGACCTTTAAGCTCATCAAGTCCAACCATACCTAGCAACCCATGCCACTAACCCATGCCTGCTTCTGCTTCCAGAGCTTTGTCCTTGGCACAGCTGAGGTTAAAACAACTCAGGCAATAACATTTTAGCCTTCAAGGTGATGCCAAGAGACCAAGGCAGGGTCAGCTCCTGCCAACAGCTGAGGGGTCCTGAGATCCTCCCCTGCCAGGGCAAGGTATCACCACTGGGTTTTGAACAGGAGGTCTTAGCTGAACTCAAAAAGATATCCCCAAAGGTTATCTGCTGTGATACCTGTGCCTGGGGGGGGGTGAGTTCTCTACCCAAACCCCTCTGATCTGAGTTGTTTTTACTCTTCTCAGAAGAATCCACACCTGAGGAGACAACCAACACTCCCTTGTCTCAACTCATGCTGATATTTAGAGCCAAACCCCCTTGAGTTTTCACTTGGATGTTTTTACCTCCAAGCAGAAACTCTTCCCCCAAGACAGGAGGAGGCTCCAGCAGCTTCCAGCAGAGGCCAAAGCTCACTTCTTGCTCTGCCCCACACCAAGAGAAGGACTCTCAGCTGTCTCCTCTCAGCTCTGGGTGAAGGAGAGGAGCATACCTGGCTCTGGAGGGCTTCTTCTCTTGAAGGACACCAGGATGACTCCAGCACACTCATTCAGGAACCAGGAGACTAGAGGAGCAAGCTCATCCCTTTAAATCAGCTTCAAGAGCACTGAGTGCTGCTGCTCCTGGGGATTTTCCAGCTGTGGCTCACAGAAGTCAATAACAACAACAAAACCAAATCCTTTACCTTCAACAACAAAACCCAAACCTTTTCACATGGGAGAAAAGCTCAGGTCTGTGTTTACATCTTCATTTTCCTTAGCTGGAAGAGCTGAGCTAGCTCTGTCAGGATCTCTTGGGATAGGACAAGGGGTGATGGGTTGAAACTAAAAGAGAGAGATTTAGAGTAGAGAGAAGGAAGAAATGTTTGATGCTGAGGGTGCTGAGAGCCTGTTCCAGGTTGCCCAGAGAGGTGGGAGATGCCCCATCCCTGGAACCATTCCAGGTGAGGTTGTTTGGGGCTGTGAGCAAGCTGCTCTAGCTGCAGATGTCCCTGCTGCCTGCAGGAACTAGATAACCTCTACAGGTCCCTTCCCACCCAAACCAGCCTTGCTTTATTTACACACTATATCTCAGTCTCCTGAGCAAGGAGAAGGCACTTGGCTTCCCCAAGGCTCACTAGCACCTCAGAAGAACCGGCTTTTACCCCAAATAAAAGGGAGCTGATGTTTCTAACAGTGTCCAACAGATGGTGACCATGCATCAGAAACCCTGAGCCCCAGCATCTCCCAGGCCAGAACTGCCATTTGGAGTCTGGCAGGGATTGTGGATGCCATGCCCCAGCTCCTGGGGCTGACAGCAGAGCCCAGGGGGAGAGGGGACAAAGAGAACTCACTCAGCTTTAAACAGGAATGGCTTTTATTGGCAAGGAGATGAAATGCAACTTCTGAGAAGGAAAGGGAGGTGTGAAGAACAGGGAGATGGGTACATGGTCCTGCCTGACAGCCACAGTCAGCTTCAGGCTGGGACCTTTAGTGTCAAAAAAGAATAGAATAATAATAAAATAGCGTGAAGAGCAGATAAACATTTCCAAAGGATGTTAATGTCTGCTGTTGGCAACTGTCCTCATCCATCTGGGGGAACTGCTCAATGCTGAGCAAGAGTGAGAGATTCAGGGAGAGCTGCACAGGCTGAGAGCTGGGCACAGGAACCTCCTGGAGCTCAGCAAGGGCAAGGGTAGAGTCCTGCACCTGGGGAGGAATAACCTCATGGAGCAGGGCAGGGTAGGGATTGACCTGCTGGAAAGCAGCTCCATGGAGAAGTACCTGAGAGTGCTGGGGGACAACAAGTTGCCCATGAGCCAGCAATGTGCCCTCAGGGCCAAGAAGGCTAATGGTTCCTGGGGTGCATGAACAAGAATGTGAGCAGCAGCTTAAAGAAAGGAGGTTCTCCTCCTTCTCTACTCTGNCACTGACACTCCAGCTAAACTGGAGGAGTGACAAGGAACATCAGTACCCTATGTGTTGGCATCACCTTCACCACAAGGATACATTGTATTATATATATCAATACATACTATGACACACATTTAATGTCATATTTTTGTACCTATAGACAGCATCTCCACATAGCTTGTAGAACTTGCCATCCACAGGACCATTAGGAGTTCCCAGATGTCCTTTCTGACCACACATCCTTCTACATCCTGCTCAGAGCAGATTGCTCATGGCCTCCATCCAGGCAACCTTTGAACACCTCCATGGGGAGAAAGTGTCCAACCTCTGGCACAAATCCTCCTGTCACACACATTGTTCTCAGAGGTCTTGTCCCACCAGAATAGCTTTTCTGGAGGATGGTTCAGAGCCTGACTGTGATTCTTTCTGCTGTTCTCCTCAGAGCATCCTTCACCTCCTGGTTCCTGAGGCTGTAGATGAGGGGGTTCAGCATGGGGATCACCACTGTGTAGAAGATGGAGACCACTTTGTCAGTGCTGAGGGAGTAGCTGGAGCTGGGGCGTAAGTACATGAAGATGATTGTCCCATACAACATGCTCACTGCTGTCAGGTGAGAGGCACAGGTGGAGAAGGCTTTTTGCCTGCCTTCAGCTGAACAGATCCTCAGGATGGCAAAGGAAATGAAGATGTAGGAGAGCAGGATGATGGAGATGGTGCTGAACTCGATGAGGCCAGCCAAGGAGAAGATAATCATCTCATTGAGGTAAGTGCTGGCACAGGACAGAGCCAGCAGGGGAGGAATGTCACAGAAGAAGTGGTTGATGACATTGGAGCTGCAGAAGGGCAGCCTGATGATGAAGGTCATATGTATGATGGCATTGAGGAGCCCCCCAAGGTAGGAGCAGACCACCAGGCAGAGGCACAACCTCGGAGACATGACAGAGGAGTAGAGGAGAGGGTTGCAGATGGCCACGTAGCGGTCATAGGCCATGGCAGCCAGCAGGAAACACTCTGTTGTCACAAAGACAATGTAGAAGAAGCCTTGCCCCATGCAGCCAGCAAAGGAAATGGTCTTCTTCTCTGCTAAGAAGTTCACCAAGGTCCTGGGAGCAATGACAGAGGAGAGGCAGAGGTCAACAATGGCAAGGCTGCCAAGGAAGAAGTACATGGAGGTGTGGAGCCGCGGGTCGCCCCAGATGACTGTGAGTATCCCCACATTGCCCACGAGGGTGATGGTGTAGATGAGCAGCAAGAGCACAAAGAGGAAGGTCTCCATCTCAGCTCGATCACTCAGGCCCTGGAGAATGAAGTCTGTCACTGAGGAGTAGTTCTGCTCTGCCATTCAGGGTCTGGCAAGGATGGAGAGAGCCTGGGAAGTGGAAGAGAGTGAAAGCAGGCTTTGAGTTAGTGGAAGTGTAATGGGACAAGTGGATGAGCTACAGCCAAGGTGCTGTACCACAGCCATCTGCTCTGAGCTTCTCCTCCTTCACAGAATCACAGAATCACCAAGGCTGGAAAAGACCCCCAGGACCACCAAGTGCAGCCTATGACCCAATACACCACAACATCTAAACCATGCCACTCAGTGCCACATCCAATCTTTTCTTAAACACCTCCAGGGATGGTGACTCCACCACCTCCCTGGGCAGCCTATTCCAGAGCCCAATCACCCTCTGTGTGAGGAAGTGCTTCCTAATGTCCAGTCTAACCCTCCCCTGCTGCAGCTTCAAGCCATGGCCTCTTGTCCTGTCACTAGCTGCCATGGAGAAGAGCCCAACCCCTACCTGACTACAACTTCCCTTCAGGTACTTGTAGAGGGCTCCTTCCCAGCCCAAGGAAAGAGGAGGTCCCCTCTGAAGGCAACCCTTCCCAAACACCTTCCCCACCTGCAGCAAGGCCCTGTGGAAGCTCTCTCACTGTGGATAGACCTTTGGGCAAGTCCATGCTATGGCAGAATCCCACCTTGGCTCCTACAGCTGGGTGAGAGGGATGGCTATAGCAGTAGAGGTCAGGGGACACAAACCAAACCACCAGCTCTGCCTTTGACCTCCTGGGCTTGATTTTTTCCTCCACATCTCTTTCCCTTCCTCCTCATTTCAAATCAAGGTGTCCAACAACAAGAGAGGTTCCAAGTTTGGCAGCAGCTTCTGGCTCAAACTGCCACAACTTAGAGTAAGAGTAGAAATCCTGGAGCTTTCCTTATGGGATGACACCATGGAGCTGAGCCAAGCTCACCCAACTCCAGTTGCCTCCTTTTAAGCACCTAGTGAAGCTTCTCACCCTGAAGACACTGAAACAGGAGTTTGTGTCCTGGTAGCACCAAGGTGCAGAATAAAACCATTCAATCTTTCCAGGATTAAAGATGAGCCTCAAAGTCTTAAGCCCAGGATCAGAAGACTCATTGAAGAACCATTCTCCTTCCCCTGAGAGGGTTCTGCTCTCTTCTTCTCCCTCCAACATACCAGAAGCACCACTGCTGATCTAGGGCTTTCCAGCCCAGCAGAAAGAGTTCATCTTCTGTACCCAACACAGAGGAACAAACCTGCTGTCAAGCAGAGCAACCTCCCCCAAAAAGTCACTAGAGATGGGTAGAGCTCCCCTGGACCTTTAGGGAATGGGCACACTTACCTGTGGATGGGCTCACCTTCTCTCTTGCACTTTGGATGACACTCAGGGTGACTAACCAACCCTTGAGGTCATCCTCCAGCTTCCAGATCAACAAGAAGGTCCTTTGAGATCTTCCTGAGCCTTTGAGGTCCTCCCATATGTTTGCATCAGATGAAGTTCTTCACTTGCAGCAAGGAGTTGTTTTCCCAGGTCTTTGTGGGCACTGGGCACCTCTCCCCTTGGAGGAAGAGTTTGTCATGGCTTTGGCTCCAGCTCAGGGCTCCAGGAGAGGTGGATCTTGGCTGTGCACTGCTGGTTCCTTCCTGGCAGACCCAGCAGGCTGCAGTCTAATAAAGGCTTGGCTAGGTCTGCAAAGGGAGGAGACAAAATCCTCTGCTCTCCGTGTTTGTGACCATAATTAGTGTGTCACAACACTTGGCAGCCTCCAGGGACAGAGAAGGCCCAGATGTGGCCAAGCTGTTCCTCACAAGCCCCTCTGCAAGTCAAGGAGGAGGTGAGGAGGTGCATCCAAAGAGCAATTTACACCAAGCACCTTAAACACCTCCTGCAAGTGGCTTAGCTCTGGTCTGGGAGGTGATTCCAGGAGATGAAAGGCTTCCAGTTAAGAGCAGGGAGGTCTATGCAGGACCCACCTGTCAGATGACTGGTGGACAGTCCCTTAAAGCAGATCCTTCCAGGAATATCTCAGCTGCCCATTTTTCCTCCTCCCTTTCCCAGGATGCCAGGTCCTTCTGCTGCTCCAGCTCTATTGCAAGAGCAAAGCCATCCCACCACAGCCTGTTTGGAGAAGAGATGGGGCTAATCCCATTCTTCCTGCAAAGGCTTTTTATTGGCCAGCTGATATCTGGATCCTGTTTGATCCAGAGATGGGAGTTAAGCATCTCAGTTGTCCACAACTGCCTGGGCTCTCTGGGGAGTCAGTAGGAATGAAGGTGATGGTTCAGCCCAGGATGAGCTGAGATCCNCTCCTTTCAGGATCTTGCTGGCCCTGGGCTGGACTCTCTCCAGCAGCTCCCTATCCTTCTGGAGCTGGGGAGATCCATCAAACACCTCTCCTGAAGGGCACAAGTCTCCCTACAGCTTGTGACACATCAGCCCTGTGCTCATAGAACATAGAATGGCTTGGGTTAGAGCTGAAAGATCATCTAGTTCCAAGGCACCTGCCATGGGCAGGGACAGCTAGGTGTGTCCATGTGGGCTGTGACATCTCAGCTGGGATTAGCTGGATCAATGGACTCAGGGGAGTCCAGAGGAGGCTTTGCCATGTCCAGTGGGAGCTCAAGCATGGCCACGTGAACAGACAAGCTCTCCATCAGGGTTACTGAGAGCCTAGAGAACTGCTGCAGAGATGGACACACAGCAGGGCTTTGCTGCAGGTCAGCATGCCCCATGGACCTCCACATGAGCCCCAGGGGTCCCAGCTTCTCTTACAGCCTGTGAACTCCAACAGTGAGCATCAAAATCATTCAGGTTGAAAAAGACCTTTCAGGTGATGGAGTGCAAGCATTCCCCAGCACTGCCAGGGCACCACTAAGCCATGTTCCTCAGCTCCACAGCTCCAGGCCTTGGAAAGCCCTGCAGGGATGGTGACTGCATCACTCCCCTGGGCAGCCTGGCACAGGCACACACAACCCTTGCCACAAAGAAATTCCTCCTCATGGCCAAACTAAACCTTCCCTGGTGCAACTTAAGGCTGTTTCCTCTTGTTCCTTGGGAGAAGAGCCCAAGCCCCAGCTGGCTCCAAGCTCCTGTCAGGTTGTTGCAGAGAGTGAGAAGGTCTCCCCTGAGCCTCCTCTTCTCCACACTAACCAAGCCCAGTGCCCTCAGCTGCTCCTCTGGCCCAGGCTGCCCAGAGAGCTTGGGGAGTGTCCTTGTTTGCAGAGATTGCAAAGGCACCTGGAGGTGATGCTGGGCAAGCTGCTGGGGCTGAGCCTGCTGCAGCAGGGGGGATGCACTGGGTGATCCCCACAGGTCCCTTCCAGTTTGGGAAAGAGGAGTTTGATTTGAGCTCCTCAAAGCAAGCCTGACTGGGCTGTTGGGTGCAGAGGGTGGTGAGTTGCACTCTGTCTGGAAGTTAGGGAGTGTTTAGGACAAACTCAAAGCCAAGAAGGACACCATGGTGTGTAGGGACCATCCCACAGCCCCTGCAGAAGATGAGTAGGCTGGACAGAGAGACCTGGGCCAAGTAGATGTTGAGTGATTCAATCAGAATTCCTTGTTTTCCTCTCTGATCCATGAAGGAGTGTTTCTATTTCTCCAGTTGTTGCTCAGACAGAGCAGTTCAAGGTGTTTGAAGACCTCCCTTTCTCTGTGTCCTCATCCACATCACAGGCTGGGGTCAGTGTCCAGGAGCTGAGCTCCTCGTGGATGAACATGGCCTTGAAGAGGACACCTACTGCAGGTGGAACTTCAGCAGATGTTCAGATCCCCAGACCAGAGTAGATAGAGCTCAGGGGAACCTACGCTGCAATGCACATCCCATGTGCATTGCTCTGCTGTTTGGACCTGCTCCTGTTGCACCACCTCCACCCTAACCTTCTGTCCTGGCAGGTGATGACACAGCCTCTTACTCCCACACTTTTAGAAGGGACCTGGCTGACCACCTCAGGACTAGACAAGGAATTCTTTAGAGGTTGAGAGCCAGCTGAAGCCATTCCCAAGTTTCTTCTCCACTCCCAGACTCCTGCAGGTAGGAAAAGCATGTTGATGACAACCATGTACAAGAACATCCATCCAGAGCAACCATGGAGGATGTTCTTCAGGGTCTGGGTGAAGAACTAAAGAAGACACAAGCCAATCTATCCCAAGGCAATGAAAGACTAGAAGTTCAAGGGGTGAAGTGTCTAAAGGTGAGGAGAAATGCAAGGAGCTTCCCTGGCTCCAGAAGGGACAAAGGCAGGGACAAACCACCCCAGAGGTGAGAGCCAAGGGAATCATCTTGTCTGCACACATCATGAAGACAAGGATGTCTCTTTCTTTAAGGAGAGGGTTTGGCCCAGCTTCCACCAGCACAGAAGGCCCCAGCAGTAGGCTCTCACCACACAGGTGCTTACAGCTCTTTTCCATCACAAGTGATGCTGCTTCCCTTCCCAGGGCAAGAAGTGATCCTTGGGGATCAACCACCCTGGCAGGAGTCATCAGCTTAACAAGACCTTGTGGGCTTCAGTAAGGAAGTTTCCTAATCACCAGGAGAGCATCTCAGCACTTCTAGTTCAGCTTAGCTCATGCTTCCTAACAAACCACAAAGAGAATAATTAGCAGCAGCTAAGGAGAAAGAAACTTTGCTCCTTGTTAATGACCAAGGGAACTTGTACAGCAGCTTTGCTTGGCACATCCAGCCCAGGCCATGCAGGTGCTCAGCTGGAGGGACAAGGGGTTGGCAGGGAACTGTACTA
>VWZO01015732.1:47908-65643 GCA_013396975.1 Bucco capensis
ACTGGACCCCCCTGGTGTCATCAGGATCCTCTTCAATACCACCAGGACCCTCACTTGGTACAGCTGGACCCCTCCTTGGTACCACCAGGACCCTCCTCAATACAACTAGATCCTTCACAATACCTCCAGGACCCCCCCTTGGTACCGCTAGACCCTGCTCAGTGCCAGCAGGACCCCAATCTGTGGCTGCCCCAAGAAGCTGGGGGCCAGGAATGATATCACTCCACAGTCCCAGAGCGACCATCCCCTCCCTAGGAGAGGATCAGGAGCCCCCTGAACCCCCTGACCTCCTCCTGGCACTGCCCTTTAAGTCCCTGTGTCCCCTCCTTAAACCAGCTCCCACAGCTTTCCACGCTCCTGGGCCCCAAGCCAGCAATCCCCAGGAGTTGTGTATCCCCTCCCCAAAATGCATCACTGAATCCCAGCAAGGTGAGGGCTGAAAGGGAGCTCTGGGGATCATGCAGTGCATNGGAGGAGAACCTCCTTTCTTTAAGCTGCCGCTCACATTCTTGTTCATGCACCCCAGGATGCCATTAGCCTTCTTGGCCCTGAGGGCACTTTGCTGGCTCATGGACAACTTGTTGTCCCCCAGCACTCCCAGGTGCTTCTCCATGGAGCTGCTTTCCAGCAGGTCAATCCCTACCCTGCCCTGCTCCATGAGGTTATTCCTCCCCAGGTGCAGGACTCTACCCTTGCCCTTGTTGAGCTCCAGGAGGTTCCTCTCCCCAGCTCTCAGCCTGTGCAGCTCTCCCTGAATGGCAGATGAGGTGGCAGCCACTCCTCCCAGTTCTGGATCATTAGCAAACTGGCTGAGAGTCCACTCTGTGCCTTCTTCAGGTTCCTGATGAAGATGTTGAACAAGCTTGGACCCACTAGTGACCTCTGGTGAACACCATGAGCTACAGGCCTCCAGCTAGACTGCACCCCTGATCACTGCACCCACACACAACCCAGGGGTCTGGGGTTTAACCCCTCCCCTGTCCCAGCATTGGAAAAGAAGATACCAGGAGCAGAGCTGAAGCTGTGGGTTAGGAAGGGGCTGGTGGCCCCAGTGCAGTTGGGGGGTGGCAGAGCCCCCAGCCCCCCAGAGCCTTTATTGTGGGGAGCAAGGAGGAGCTGTGGCTGTCACCGGTAGAGGTAATCCGCCTGGATGTTGGCTGCAATCTCAGCCTCCCACTTGTCCCCGTTGTTGAGCAGCTTCTCCTTGTTGTAGAGCAGCTCCTCGTGGGTCTCTGTCGAGAACTCGAAGTTGGGACCCTGCCAGGATGGGAAATGTTTACCCTCAGAAGCTGGGGAAGGGCTCACTGCCCCACAGCTCTGTCCTCCTCCACCAGAAGAGAGCCAGACCCCTAGGACTATCCCTATCCTACCACCCAGCAGGGACCTGGGTGTCCTGGTACCCACACACACACACCTCCCACAGGGGCCCCAGATGTCCAACCCCCTCCTAAAATAGACCCAGGTGTTCTGTTCCTCCCCCCTCCCATCTCCCACAAGGGATCAAGGTGTCTCCTCTCAAATGGAACCAGGCATCCTGTTCCCACCTTCCACAAGGGACACAGATGTCCAGCTCCTTCCCTCTAAAAGGACCCAGAAGTCCTGCTCCACCACCATCAGCACCTCCCACAAGGGACCCAGGCATCCTATCTGGTCCCCAAGAGAATCCAGGCATCCTGTTCCTCCCACCACCTGTCCCATCTTCCCTAAGGGACCCAGATGTCCAACCTCCCACTGCCCAAACAGACCCAAGTGTCCTGTTCCCCTACCCCCACCTCCCTCAAGGGACCCAGGTGAGACACCATAAAGAAACTTAGGTGTCCAACCCCCCTTAAATAGACCCAGGCACCTTGTTCTCCTCCCTCCACCTCCCAGCAAGGGACCCCAGGTGTCCTGATCCCCTCCAAATGACCCAGACCCCTCCCCAGATGAACCTGGGTACCCTGTTACCCCACCACCACTTCTCACAAGGGAACCAGGTGTGATCCCATGAAGGAACTTAGGTGTCCAACCACCCCCCTAAATAGACCCAGGCACCCTGTTCTCCTCCCTCCACCTCCCAGGTGTGACCTCCCATGAAGGAACTTCAGTGTCAAACCACCCCCAAATGGACCCAGGCACCCTGTTTTCCTCCCCCCACCTCCCAGGTGTGACCTCCCACAATGAACTTCGGTCTCCAACCACCCTCCAATGGACCCACCACCCTGTTCTCCTCCCTCCACGTCCCACAAGGGACCCTGATGTCCTTACACCCTCCCTAGCAACCCAGGGATCCTCACTCCACCCCCTCCAAGGAACCCAGGCAGCATCCACTGCCCCACAGCACCCAAAAACCCTGTCCCCAAGCTCCCCTCTCTCTCCCTGCTCTCCAGTAACACCCCTCCAGACAGGACCAAGCCATGCCCCATGTGTCCTCACCTCCACGATGGCATCCACAGGGCAGGCCTCCTGGCAGAAGCCACAGTAGATGCACTTGGTCATATCGATGTCGTAGCGGGTGGTGCGGCGGCTGCCGTCGGCTCGGGGCTCCGCCTCAATGGTAATCGCCTGCCCCCCGGTGGGGTGGGAGGGACACAAAGGAGAACACCCTGAGCTCCTCCCCTGCTGCAGGGAGCCAGCATGAGGAGGAGGAGCGTGGGTGAAGGCTCACCTGTGCCGGGCAGATGGCCTCACAGAGCTTGCAGGCGATGCACCTCTCCTCTCCCGAGGGGTAGCGGCGCAGGGCATGCTCCCCTCGGAAGCGTGGGCTCAGGGGACCCTTCTCAAAGGGATAGTTGATGGTGGCTGGCTCCCGGAACAGGTAGCTGAGAGTCATGGCCAGGCCTGGAAAACAGAAGAGATTCTCTAGCCACAGGTTAAAGAATCATAGAAGCATTTGGGTTGGGAGAGATCTCTAAGATCACCAAGTCCAACTGGTGACCCAACACCCCCACGGACACTAAGCCACGTCCCTCAGCACCACAGCTCCAGGGATGGTGACTCCAGCACTGCCCTGGGCAGCCTGGACCAGGCACAGACAACCCTTGCCACAAAGAAATTCTTCCTCATGGCCAACCTAAACCTCCCCTGGGGCAACTTGAGGACATTTCCTCTTGTCCTCTCATTTTTTCCTTGGAGAAGAGCCTAACCCCCAGCTGGCTCCAAGCTCCTGTCAGGGAGTTGCAGAGAGTGAGAAGGTCTCCCCTGAGCCTCCTCTTCTCCACACTAACCAAGCCCAGTGCCCTCAGCTGCTCCTCAGCACACTTGTGCTCTAGACCCTTCAGCAGCTTCCTTGCCCTTCTCTGGACACACTCCAGCACCTCAATCTCTTTCCTGTAGCTTGCTCAAGGTGGGGCTGGCACCCCACAGAGGAGCTATAAGGTGGCTGAAAGAGTCTTTCTCCCACTCCCAGAGTCTCCAGGACTCACCTCTGAAGAGCTCAGTCCACAGCAGGGTCTGGGCAGCTCGGTCAGTGATGGAGCTAAGGTCCATGGCTGGCTCCTGGACGTTGACATACTCTGAGGCGACAGGGAAGCTGTGGCTGAGGAGGAGGAAGCTGTGCCCACCCCAAGGGGAGGGGGAACACCCTGTACCCAGCCCATGGGGAGGCGGAAGCTGTGCCCACCCTGTGCCCCTACTCACTGTATGAATCCCTTGGGGTGCTGGTGCTGAGTGGGCGCAGGTAGCCCAGGGGGGCCTGTGGGCCTGAGAGGAAGAGGAAGGGAGAAGGAGGTAAGGGGGGTTTGGGGTGAGGAGAGGGGGGTGAGGGGGAATTTGGGGTGAGTAGAGGGGGTGTGAGGGGGTGCCTGGTGTGGCCTCACCTGTGCGTGCAGCTCGGTACAGCAGACGCAGCGCTGCCATGGCCTGTCCTGCTGCAGCAGAAGGGTCTGGCCTGACACTTGCTACCAGCCCACCGTGGGGACCTGGGCCCCCCCATTTCCCACAGGGGACCCAGCATGCCTGGCCCCCAACCCTCCACCAGAAAAGATCCAGAACCCTAGGACCCTTCCTCCTGCAAGGGGCTAAAGTATCCTATCCCCAGCCAGGGACTCGGGTGTCCTCCTGTGCCCCCTTACCTCACCCCAAAGTGACACAGATGTCCAACCCTCCTGTCAAATGGACACAAGTGTCCCAGACATCCTACCCCTTCCCAAAGGGTCCCAGCACTCCATCATCCTCCTCCTCTCCCTATACCCAGCTCCCACAAGGAACCAATGTGACCCCTCCAATGGACCCAGGCATCCTGTCCCCTCCCTGCAAGAGACCCACAGGTCCTGTTCTCCTCCCCCTCACCTCCCATAAGGGACACAGGTGTGACCCCAGAGGACCTAGACCTCCTGCCCATCCTCCAAACGGACCCAGGGATCCTGTTCCCCCCCAACAACATCTCCCACAAAAGACTTGGGTGTCTAAGCCCCACCTCAACATGCACCCAGGGATCCTGTCCCCCTCTCCATCTCCCACAAAGGACTCAGGTGTCCAACCCCCCTCCCCCCAAAACACACCCAAGGGTCCTGTCCCCTCCTGCCAGCTCTACAAAGGACGCTGATGTCCCATCCCATTTCCCCCCAAGGAACCCAAGCAGCCTCCCCTACCCCACAGCACCCAAAAGCTTTGCTCCACGCCGTCCTCTTCCCCTCTGTCTCCACCACCCAAAGGCCTCCCCAGACCAGGCCAAGCCTCACAAAAGCCCCAGGCGGAGCCTCTGTGTGTGTCCTCTGGGGGTGAACCCAGATGCCCGCGCTGTGTCCTCTGCCCCAAGCTAGGTCTAGGAGCCACCACAAGCCACCATGGGCCACTACAGACCACCATGGGTCACTGCAGACCACCAGAGACCACCACAACCCCGGTCCCGGTTCCCCGGTGCCGCCAGGGCCCTCCCCCCACCGCTCACCTCCCCCAAGGCCTGTCCTGACCCCGGGCCCGCCCCGGACCGCAATACGCATGCGCTCACCGCCACCGCGCAAGACCGCGAGCGGAGTGCGAGGGAGTGGGCCAAGCGCCGCCACGCTCGCTTCCCATTGGCTGGCAGAGGGCGAGGGAAAAGGTTGCGATTGGGCAAGGCCGCGCTAGGGTCATGGGGCGGGGCGAGTGGAGGCACGCTCGCTTCCTATTGGCTGATAGAGGGAAAAGGAACGAGAGGAAAAGATTGTGATTGGGCGAGCGCGAGGCCGGAAGGGGAATTGTGTTGGTGTTGTTGTCCCGCGGGGTTAGGGCAGGACGTAGCGAGAGGTCTGGCTGGGTACCGGAGGGTGGTTGGAGGCTGCAGGTGGAGCAGCCCAGGCCGTTGTGCCCTGCCAAGCACCGGGAGTCAGGGTCTGGCACTGGGGAACCGGCGCTGGGTGCAGGAACAACGGGAAGCAGGGAATTGGCATCAAGCTCTGAGCTCCAGGACAATGCCCCGGGAGCGGGACGGTCAGCACCGGTGTGCCGGTACCAGGCACAGCTCTGGGGCAGGGGACGCTGGGGAGAGACACTGGGACTGAGGACATCGGGGTAGTATCACACCCGAGCCCCAGGGACAAGGCAGAGCATCCAGACTCCCCGTGTCTGTCTTCTGCCCCAGCCACACGCTCTTACCTCATGGTGACCTTGGGGAGCCTGATCAGAACCTGAGAGGAAGGGGTGGGGAGAGGGCAAGGTGCAAGGACCCTTCTAGCTCTCCCCAGGATGAGGGAGGCTGCTTGCTTCCTGCTCTGCCCCTTGCCCATATACCCTGACACACATCACCGCTGGGTCTGCTCCAGCCCAAAGTGCTCAGGATACCAAACCTGTCCCAGCTCCTCCATCACGGCATGATGGAGGGGAATACAAGCCCAATGGGGTGTGATGGTGGGGCTGAGGGTGTCAGGGTGGGAAGTAGGGGGTGCTGTGGGGGTCTGGGAAGCCACCCCACCCCTGGAGCTCAGTGGCCACATTCCCACCCGACACCCCCCAAAGTGGGCGATGGAGATGAAAGGTGAGGGCAAGGTCAATGCAAAGTCTTTACTACAGGCAAGGGTTACATGGAGGAGGGAAGAACCAGCAGTGAGAGGAGGGGGAGTGAGGGTCATCTGGAAGGAAAAGTCCATCTAAGGGGTGGTGGGGCTGGCTGCTGGTCCTCAGAATCACAGAATCCGAGACTGTTAGGGGTTGGAAGGGACTTCTGGAGATCATCTAGTCCAACCCCCCTGCCAGAGCAGCACAACCTAGAGCAGCTTGCACAGGATGGCTCTAGGCAGCTTTGGAATCTCTGCAGAGATGGAGACTCCAGCACCTCCCTGGGCAGCCTGGACCACTGCTCTACCACCCTTCCAAGGAAACTTCTCTGCTGGGAAGAGGAGGAAGGGATGAGAAACCGACTTTTTGCCATTTCAGAGGTGTCCAGAGCAGAGGCAGCTGGGGAGAAGCAAGGCTGCAAGAGGAGATGTCCATCCCCACCATCAGTGAGGCAAAGGATGAGGCAAGGAGACAGTGCTGAGGAGAAGGAGAACCCAGCCAGGAGTTCTGCCCCCAGCCTGAGTGCCCGAGGGGTACAGAGGAGCCTCAGAGCAGGGTGCAGGTGGCCCTGCGCTTGATCTCCAGGGCAGCAGTGAGGAGCCCCAGTCTCTGCTGGCTGTAGGGGGGGTAGCGGGGGCCGTTGAGAGCCTCCAGGCCCATGTTGCGGTGCAGGACACCGCGCTGCTGGCTGAAGGTGTCGAAGGTGAACTTGCCGTGGTACATCCCCAGGCCACTGTTCCCTGCAACACACAGCACAGCTCCAAAAGGCCTTGCTGGGAGGACTCTGCTCCTGCCCACAGCAGAAGAAAAGCTTGCCAGGCTTTACTGCTGCTGAGCAACAGAGAGGTGGTAGAGGACAGCTCACCCTTCCCCGGGCCTCTTCCAGCTCTACAGCTAGCCAGGCCAACAAATCCTTCTGCAGAAGGTCCAACAGCATCATTTCACTGGGCTACATTTATCTACACTAGCTTTGCTGGCTCCATGAGGCTAAAGGTCCCTCTACAGTGCTCCACCATACCTCCCCATGGTTAGGAGCTGCTAGCATGGTCCCTACAACAATCACCTTCTTCCCAGAGGAGGTCCAACAGCATCATTTCTACAGGTCTACTTCTATCTACACTAGCTTTGCTGGGCCCATGAGGCTAAAGGTCCCTCTACAACCCCTACAGCACTCCACCAGATCTATCCATGGTTAGGAGCTGCCAGGATGGTCCCTACAACAGTCACCTTCTTCCCAGAGGAGGTCCAAGAGCATCATTTCTACTGATCTACATGAGCTTTTCTGGGTCTGTGAGGCTTAACTCCCCTCTGTGGTACTTCTACCCTATCTGCCCATGGTTAGGAGCCACCAGAATATCACCTACACCAGTCACCTTCTTCCTGGAGCTCTTAAAGACTGGAGTCACATCGGCAGCACTGATTCTCCTGATTCCTGTGGTTGGTTGCACCTGATGGTTAACAACCCACACCCAAGCTGCTGTGGAAGCTCTGCTGGATGTTCTCTGACCACAATGACTTCACAACCTTGTGCTGCACTAAAATGGCTTCACCTAATCCTTTAGAGGCACATGGGTCTGAATCATTTCCCTAACCATACGTTAGGATCTTAGGAACCACCAAGAATTGTTCTCTGAGCCACAGGTCAGGAGAGGAATTAATTGTGCTTTGCTGTTGTGGTGTCCTCCTTTACCCAGGAGGCTCTCCAGGTTACCACCAGCAGGTTCTCCAGATGTTTACCAGAGTTTTGCTCCTCCTACTTAGTCCTAAAAGGCAGAATGGCTCTGCAAGCCTGCTCCTGAGTGAGGTTGAGAGCTCCTATCCAACACCACACTGTCTGCAGAGGAACCTCACCTACCCCAGAAGCACAACGCATCTGATGTGCTCCCACACACAAGGGAGCAGCTCAGATAGCCCTATCTGGAGGAGCTCTGAGATAGCCCTGAGCCCAATCGTGGCACAGAATTCACCCATGGTGCCCACACTGCTTAGAAACACCAAGAGGTGCAGATATCCACCACCCAACAGAGGTGCTGCACATGGAGAGGAAGGTCACAGAATCACAGTATGTCAGGGGTTGGAAGTGACCTAGAAAGATCATCTAGTGCAACCCCCCTGCCAGAGCAGGATCACCTAGACCAGCTCACACAGCAATGTGTCCAGGCAGCTCTGCAATGGCTCCAGACAAGGAGACTCCACAGGCTCCTGGGCAGCCTGGGCCAGTGCTCTGGCACCTCTCATGTTAATACTAAACCTCCTGTGGTCCAACTTGCTCCCATTCCCTCTTGTCCTACCATTGGATGCCATTGAGCAGAGCCTGGCTCTCTCCTCCTCACACTCACCCTTAACATATTTCTAAGCATTGCTGAGGTCTCCTCTCAGTCTCCTCTTGACCAGGCTGAAGAGACCCAGCTCTCTCAGCCTGTCCTCCTAGGGCACATGCTCCACTCCTTTCAGGATCTTGCTGGCCCTGGGCTGGACTCTCTCCAGCAGCTCCCTAGCCTTCTGGAGCTGAGGGGCCCACAACTGGACACAGGATTCCAGGGGAGGCCTCCCCAGGGCACAGGAGAGGGGAGAAGAACCTCTCTGGCTCTGCTGGCCACGCTCCTCTTAATGCATCCTAGGATGCCATTGGCCTCTTGGCCACAAGGGCACATTGCTGCCTCATGGGCATCCTCCTAGCCACCAGCACTCCGAGAGCTTTTTCCCCAGGGCTCTTCTCCAACACATCAGTTCCCAGTCTGGACTGATCCATGGGCTTGTTCTTTCCCAGATGCAGTACTTTACACTTCCCTTGTTAAATTACATTCAGTCTCTCCCTGCCCATGTCTCTAGCCTGTCCAGGTCACTCTGGATGGCAGCACAGCTCCTGGTGTGCCAGCCACTGCTCCAAGCTTGGGATCATCATGTTGCTGGGGTGGCCACAGTCAAAGCTCTCTACCTGTTCAACAGGACCTCTCCTCAGCTGCAGGGAGCACTGTGCTTGGCATGGCAAACAGGGAGAGGAGAAACCTCCCAGTGCTCCACATGTCTGCAGAAGCCCCAAGAGCTCAGCCCTTGGTACAGGGAAGCAAAGGCTTCTGCTGGAGTCCTGTCTGCTGCAGAAGGATTTCCTCACAGAGCAGGTAGCTCTCTGGACTTGGGGTGCAGACCTGGGTGCCCTATTGTCCCCTGAGACTCTTCCTCATCATGGCCAGGGTCAGAGATCCTGCCCAGATTCAGACTTACCAATGCCACCAAAGGGCAGCGAGGTCAGCAATACGTGCATCATGGTGTCATTGCCACAGAAGCCACCACTGCTTGTCCTCTCCAGCACCTGGTTCACCACCTGGGAGGGAAGCAGAGAAGCTGGAGGTGAGTCTCACACCCTAGCTCCATGGGCAGCACTTGTCAAACATCACCCAACTCATTCACTGTCCTGTGTGCTCAGAAGACCTTCTAGAGCATGGCCAGGGTGTGGGGGAGGCAAGCACAAGGCCAACTGCCCCTTCTCTAGAGATAAGGAAGACATTTTTGTTGCTGAGGGTGGTGAGAGCCTGGCCCAGGTTGCTCAGAGAGGTGGGAGATGTCCCATCCCTGGAACCATTCCAGCTCAGGTTGGTTGGGGCTGTGAGCAAGCTGCTCTGGCTGCAGGGTGGGCTTGGCCTAGATGACCTCGGAAAGCACTCAGTGATGCCATGATTTCCCTCAGCCCTTCTCTGCTCCCTGGCCCACAGGTACCTTGCTGTCACAGGAGAAGGCATAGAGAGCCAGGGGCCGGGGCCGCGCGTTGATGAAGTCAATGGCCTCCTCCATGCTGCCCACCACCACGATGGGCAGGATGGGCCCAAAGATCTCCTCCTGCATGGCAGGATCTGAAGGCAGCACATCCGCCAGCACTGTGGGAGCTGTGGAGAAGGGTCAGAGCAGCACCATCAGCCTGGGATCACCCCAGCAGGGCCCACCCGAGCCCAGGCCCACTCTCCTCACCAATGTAGCGCTCCTTCTCGTCCGTCTGGCCCCCGATGGCCACGCGCCCGCTGCCCAGCAGCGCCCGCACGCGCCGGAACTGCTTATCCCCAATAATGCGCCCAAAGTCGGGGGATTCCTGGGGGTTGGAGCCAAAAAACTCCGTGATGGCCTCCCTCAGGGCTGGCATCAGCTTCTCCTGCATCTCCAGGCTGCACAGCACGTAGTCAGGGGCGAAGCAGCTCTGCCCCGCGTTCAAGAAGCGTCCCCAGACCACGCGGCGAGCCACGTTCTGCACGTCACACACATCGGACACGTAGCAGGGGTTCTTGCCCCCCAGCTCCAGAGTCACTGGGGTCAGGTGCTTGGCAGCTGCTGTCATCACAATCCTCCCCACTGAGGAGCTGCCTGAGGGCCAGGAGAAGGTGCATCATGAGGAGGGTCCCACCATGCTACCACACAGCTCTGGGAGCTGGCACTCAGGGCAGCCAGGGGAAATGCACCAAGCCATAGAGGAACTGAATCATTTGGGTTGGAAGAGACCTCTAAGATCATCAAGTGCAAGCATTCCCCAGCAGTGCCAGGGCACCACTAAGCCATGTTCCTCAGCACCACAGCTCCAGGCCTTGGAAAGCCCTGCAGGGATGGTGACTGCAGCACTGCCCTGGGCAGCCTGGCACAGGCACACACAACCCTTGCCAGGAGGACACTTCTCCTCATGTCCACCCTCAACAACCCCTGGAGCAACTTGAGGCTGTTTCCCCTTGTCCTATCACTTGTCAACTAGGAGAAGAGCCCAAGCCCCAGCTGGCTCCAAGCTCCTGTCAGGGAGTTGCAGAGAGTGAGAAGGTCTCCCCTGAGCCTCCTCTTCTCCACACTAAGCAAGCCCAGTGCCCTCAGCTGCTCCTCAGCACACTTGTGCTCTAGACCCTTCAGCAGCTTCCTTGCCCTTCTCTGCACACACTCCAGCACCTCCATGTCCTTCTGGCAGTGAGGAGCCCAAAGCTGAGCCCAGCATTGGAGCTGTGGCCTCGCCAGTGCCCAGTGCAGGAGGACAATCCCTGCCCTAGTGCTGCTGGATGCACACTAGTGCTGCTCCTAGCCAGGATGCTCTTGGCCTTCTTGGCCTCCTGGGCACTCTGCTGCCTCATCTCCAGCTGCTCTCAACTAACACCTCCAGGTCCTTTCCCACTGGGCACTTTCCAGCCACTCTGTCCCAAGTCTGCAGCATTCCTGGGGTTGTTGTGACCCAAGTGCAGGACCTGAACTTAGCCTTGTTGAACCTCCAATTCCCAGCAGAAACACATCCCCTGGATTCCCAACAAGCCCTGCCTTCTTAGAGGGCAGGGACAGGGTCCTGCTGAGTGGCTGCCCACCACCTCACACTGAGGGGTTCATGTCCAGTGGGAATCCCTCTTCCTCCTTGCATGTAACCCAGGCAGAGCTCTGCTCTTGGCCCTTGGCACATACCAGTGAAGAAGATGTAGTCAAACTTGTTCTCCAGCAGCCTGGTGGTCTCCTGCACACCAGCAGTCACCACAGCAAAGCAATCCTGCCACACAAGAGGAAGGGTCACCTATTGCCACCATCTGTCCCCATCCCCACCACCTGGGCTGCTGCTGGGTGTGTGGCCAGCAGCTGAGCATTGAGGAAGGAAGGACAGGAGCACCTGAAGCCAGGCATGGTGTGGTGCTGGTGTGTGCATGGCAGGGTTGGGAACACCATGGCCCTGCAGCAGGGACAGGGACAAGGACACAGAGAGCTTCTTACATTGTCCAAGTAGGAGCTCAGTGTTTCAGCAAGGAGCTTCTCAGAGTTCTTGCTGATCTCAGAGGGTTTGAGAACCACACAGTTACCTGGGGGGAGATAGAGAAGAAGTCAGAGCAGTGACATGGTGATAACCAGCCCCTCTCAAGCAGGGGATGAGGCCCCCAGCCAGACCCTCCCCTAGTGCCTGGCATGGGCTTGGCTCACCAGCAGCAATGGCCCCGACGAGGGGCACCAGGAGGAGGTTGATGGGATAGTTCCAGGGTGCAATGATGAGCACCACCCCATATGGGTCCTTGCGGATGAAAGCTGAGTCCAGCTTGGTCACCTGAAGGACACCAAGCTCATCAGAAGTGCTTCATTGTCCCACCATCCCACCCAGCTCTGCCTGGGACCATCCTCTCCTTCATCTTCCCCCTCACCAGGTTCTTGTCCACGTGCTCATCCTTCATCCAGCTGGACAAGTTGTTCAGGGCCTCATGGAGCTCATTCTTGATGAGGAGAATCTCACCGAAGCAAGCCTCAAAGGATGGCTAGAGACAGGCACCATGTAAGCATCACCCCAACACCAACCCCAGCTCCTCCCCTCCACAGGAGGTGTGTCCCCCCCTCTTCTTAAAGTAGAAACTCAAGTTGCACCAGGGAAGGTTTAGGTTGACCATGAGGAACAATTTCTTTGTGGCAAGGGTTGTGTGTGCCTGTGCCAGGCTGCCCAGGGCAGTGCTGCAGTCACCATCCCTGCAGGGCTTTCCAAGGCCTGGAGCTGTGGTGCTGAGGAACATGGCTTAGTGGTGCCCTGGCAGTGCTGGGCAATGCTTGGACTTAATCTTAGAGGTCTTTTCCAACCCAAATGATTCTATCATTCTATGAAGCAGAAGTTGCTGTCACCTCCTCAACCCCTGGGGAATGTCACAGTCCCTGAAATTTGATGAAAATAGGGTTTGGGCCAGAAGGAAAAAGCAGTGTTTGATATCTGCACCACATGTAACATCTTCACATCACATATTTAACAGCCTGCTGAGCTCAGCATCTGGAAACTGCCCACTTGGCCACAGAGCTCTGAGCCTCAGAAGGACCAAGCAATGTCCCCAGGGCTCCAGAAGAGCTGGTAGTGGTGTCAGACCAGTGATGGGACAATGCGTGTCTGTGTCCCAACCACTTGGACACATCAGCTGGAAGCATGGCCATGAGCTTCCTCCCAAAGCTGAGCCTAAGCCCTTGCTTTGTTCAGAGAAGAAGAGCAACTGCTTAACCAAACAGGTGGTGATGGAGCTCAGCTGAGCACCACCAGACCCAACAGAGAGCTCCTGGAGCTCCAGCCCCAAGCTGGGAACAGTAGGCACTCAAACAAACCCAGCAGGTTTCTCCAAGATAAACCATCCCAATGGGTGATGACTAAGTGGCCAAGGACTTGGGAGTCATGGTGGGACATCAGGGGTCACCAAGGCATTTCCTGCCTGCACTGAGTCCATAGAAACCTTCTTGCAGGAGAAGTGGAGAGACATGAGAAGATCACTTAGCACTCTGTTGCTCCACAACCAGCCCTGGTACTCATCAAGGATGCCAATGAGGTGCCTGCCATGCCCAGAGGGCTCAGTAAAGCTTCTCCATCCCCTTGGAGAGCAGGAGGAGCAAAGCTCCTGGGCAGTGAAGCCATGGTTGCAAACCTGACACCCTCCACCCATCACATCTTTTGGACTCCTCCAAGCTGGGGTTGCTGCACCAAAACACCTCTTTGGGCTTGAGAAGCTTGGTTGCTGACTCCCAAGCTCCAGCACCAAGCCCTCCAGCTCCTCAAGCCTGCCTGAGCACTGAGGGATGTGTTGCTGCCAGGAGGCTGAGCTGCTCCTGGAAGCCAGGGCTCAGCAGGAACATCAGATGTGTGGTGAAGCAACAGGGCTGCTCTTGGTGCCAGCTGACAGTTGCACCACTAGAAGGATGAAGAAACTTGCTGCTGAAGATGCACCATTAAGATTTTGGATAGGATAAGAAGGTTGTGAGCTGGGGGCATTAAGTCTGAGGTCATCCAAGTGCCCTCAATCATCAGTGGAGAGAAACCAGCACCCCTGCAGGGGAGGTCCCACCTCACATATGTAAGACCAGATGAATTGTCCACCTAGCTATGAAGGCCTGGCTGCATAACAAGAGCATTACTGGGCAAGCAGCTCTAATGACCTGCAATTAGAAGAGACCAAGGACGCACTTGGGAGTGCTGATGCCTATCAACCAACCCTTGGCTGAAGGAGAAGGCCCTGGCCTCCAACAAACAAGGCTATTACAAGCTTTGGGAGATGCCAGGATGTTGAAAGGTGTGTCTGAGGGCATGGGAGGCTGAGCTGATACACCTACAGACACAAGTCCTTTGGCTCTGAGGGCCACCACCAGAAGAAGTTCTGCTGTGCCAAGGTGAGCTACTCCTCTGGAAACGTTTCCTAACACAGGTCAGGAAGGAAAAGACAGGGAGAAAAGGAGACCTGATGGAGCTGGAGAGGGAAGAGATGAGGAGGAGGATGCTCCCGCTTCCTCCCCAGAGCCATGTCCAGGTCCCTGCTCAGTGCCATGCCACTGAAAGCACCCTGGCTGGGCCCTGAGCAGCCCCAGGAGGAATGTGCCAGGCCAGCACATTGCTCAATGCCAGGAAATCCTGGGTGCAACCAAGGAGCACCCCTAGACATCACCCTCTGAGGAGGAAGCTGCCAAGGACTCGAGGCGTGGGGCAGGTGCAGAGGGTGAAGCTCAGTAACACTGAGGTGCCCACCACGAGGGCATTGCCTGCTTTAAGAGCATCCTAGATGGGATGTCCTGGTGCCCAGCAGCATGGTCCCCATGCTAACCTTGGCTACAGAGAGCACCCATGGGTGCTCCACAGCAGCCCTAGAGCATCACATCAAGGCAAATGCAGGACCCCAACCTCCAAGCCCAGATCCACACACCTACACCCAGGAGGATGCCAGACCCACACAAGGGGCTATGAGGGGCCCCAAAGATAGCCAGCACCCAGCCTGCTCTCACCTTGCCCAAGTCCAGGGCAGTGGCCTGCAGGATGTCCTCCTTCTTCTCATCCAGGAAGCGTCCCAGGGCCTCCAGCTGGGCCACACGATATTCCATGGGCCGTGTCTTCCCTGAGAGCCAGGCTGCACGCAGCTGGCTCACCAGCCCAGCATAGGGGTTCCCACTGTGTGCACAGAGGTGGCAGAGGAACCCCAGCCGAGCCCTGGCCCAGCCCCTCAAACTCCTGGTGAGGAGCTCCACATCTCACCCCAGCTCCATGTCCCACCTTAACTCCATCTCCCACCTAAGCTCCATGTCCCACCACCAGCTGAGGATGGAGAGGAGCTCTACATCCCACTCCAGCTCCATGTCCCACCTTAACTCTACATCCCACCCCAGCTCCACATCCCACCTTAACTCCATCTCCCACCCCAGCTCCACATCCCACCTTAACTCTACATCCCACCCCAGCTCCACATCCCACCTTAACTCCATCTCCCACCCCAGCTCCACATCCCACCTTAACTCCATCTCCCACCCCAGCTCCACATCCCACCTTAACTCCATCTCCCACCCCAGCTCCACATCCCACCTTAACTCCATCTCCCACCCCAGCTCCACATCCCACCTTAACTCCATCTCCCACCCCAGCTCCACATCCCACCTTAACTCCATNTACATCCCACTCCAGCTCCACATCCCACTCCAGCTCCATGTCCCACCCTCACTCCACATCCCTCCCCAGCTCCACATCCCACCCTCTCTCCACATCCCACCCTCTCTCCACATCCCACCCTCTCTCCACATCCCACTCTCACTCCACATCCATGCCCAGCTCCACATTGCCCCAGCCCAGCATCAAACTGGAGCCGCAGAGTGGCTGAGGAGAGGACAGAGACTCCACACACCTGAGCCAGCTGCAAGTTGGGTGCTTCCCATGGCCAGGAGCAAGAGCTCCTGCTGATCCCTATACGATTCCTAGCAGTCCCTTATCCCCTCCCTTAGCCCTCAGCATCCCTCCCCAGCTCCAAACCAGAGACCTGACCACGCTGCCACCCTGTCCACCCACCTCAGCCCAAATGTCCCTTCTGCCCCCCCTCCCAGCCCAGCCCCAGCCGCTCTCTCTCACCCTGCAGCACTGCAGACCACTGGCCCCTTCGCGGCAGCTTTCCTGGCATCACCACCCTTGCTATAGCTCAAGGGCGGCCGGCCAGGAGGCTGCAAGCTCTGCTGCATGCTCTGCTGGGGCAAGGAGCTGCTGGTGTCCACCATGGTGGCCCTGGTGAGAGACACAGCTGGATGATGGCAGGGCTGGAAGTGCCGGAGATGCCTGCTGGCAGCCGGAGGCACCTTTGAAGCGTGGCTTGCAGCTCGGGGCTGTGCCGGCTCCGGGCTGACTCAGCCCCGCTGAGGCTGCCACAGGTTCCTCCTGAACCCCGCCGGGGGATGTTTGACATTCCCAGGCCCTGCTTGTGCTCCGGGATGGCTAGCAGCCGCTCGGCTCATGGAGCTGCCCCGGTATCCCACGGGGAGCCCAGCGTGGGGCAGGAGCCTGGGCTGAGCTCTGGAGGTCATCAAGGATCCCAGTGTGGGGCAGGAGCCTGAGCTGCCCCATGACATCTCCAGAATTCCTGGTGTTGGGCAAAATCCCAGGCTGGCCCATGGATATCCTCAAGGATCTTGGTGTGGGGCAAGATCCTGAGCTGCCCCATGGAGATCCCTAAGGATCCTGTTGTGGGGAAGGATCCTTGGCCCATGGGATCCCACAAGGTCTCCAGTGTGGGACACAATCCTGAGCTGCCCCATTGGATCCCACAAGGTCCCCAGTGTGGGACAGGATCCTGAGCTGCCCTGTGGAGATCCCCAAGGATGCTGTTGTGGGGAAGGATCCTTGGCCCATGGGATCCCACAAGGTCCCCAGTGTGGGACAGGATCCTGAGCTGCCCTGTGGAGATCCCCAAGGATGCTGTTGTGGGGAAGGATCCTTGGCCCATGGGATCCCAAAAGGTCCCCAGTATAAGGCAGGATCCTGAGCTGCCCCATTGGATCCCACAAGGACCCCAGTGTGGGACAGGGTCCTGAGCTGCCCCATGGAGATCCCCAAGGATCCCAGTGTGAGTCAAGATCCCAGGCTGGCCCATGGAGATCCCCAAAGATCTTGGTGTAGGGCAGGATCCCATGGGATCCCCAAGGCCCTCAGTGTGGGGCTGTGTGAGCCAGCACTGGTAGCACCACAGCCCAGCCCCACCTTTGGGTCCAGCTTCACTCCACCAGCACACAAAGACATCCCCAAAGCTGGAGGGCAGCCCCACATCTGCCTCCCCTGCCCCTATCTCCATGCTCTTCCAGTGCCCCACAGCCTCCACCTGCATGGGTCCCATGCCCTCTGCTACTTACCTGGGGCTGGCTGGTGGTGAGAGGAGCTCGAGGCCAGGCTGCCACTGCCCAGGCTTTGCAGATGCCTTCTAAATGCTGTGGGGCCTGTGGCCAAGCCCCACAGCCAGGGGCGGGCAGGACTGGGCCCCACCTCTGTGGAGCTGGCAGTGGGGACAAGGGATGGGATGGGATGGGATGGAATGGGATGGGATGGGACCTCCCCCATGGAGGACCTCCCATGGCCACCAAACCACCACCATGACCCTTGACACACTGGAACCCTATAGACACCAATCACCCTGCTCCCCAGGACCATCCTGACCCATGGGGATCCCCCAGACACCTCTCACCCTGCTGCCTAGGACCACCTTGACCCCTGGAGACCCCCTAGACACGCCTTTCCTTTTTTTCTGGGATGACCCTGACTCACAGCAACCTCATAGACACCCATCACCCTGCTCCTCAGGACCACCCTGACCCATGGAGACCCCACAGACACACCTTACCTTGCTCTCCAGGACCACTCTGACCCACAGGGGACCCCACAGACACCCCTTACCTACCTTTCTGGGACCACCCTGCCCCATGGAGACTCCCCAGACATCCCTCTGGGACCACTCTGACCCACAGGAATACCTCACCCTGCTTCCCATCACCACATGGAGATACCACAGACACCCTTCTGGGATCACTCTGACTCA
>VWZO01015732.1:80274-91868 GCA_013396975.1 Bucco capensis
TTGATGGCATCCCATGGGGCTGGGACACAGACTTGTGGGGTTTGTGTCTCTTGGGGAGGATGTTGGGGGCAGTGAAGCTGGGACTCTCTGGGAGGGACATGGGTTTGGGGCTGTAGCATATGAGGCTTGGCTGTTTTGAGGAGGGGAGCATTTGGTGGGGCTGGGACTCTTTAGAGGAGGGCAAGTGGAGATGCCCCTCAGGGTGGAGGAGTTATGTGTGGGGCTGTGTCTCTTTTAGGGAAGAGGATGGAGGAGTTGTGTCCTTTAGGGGCATCTGAGGGGGCTGCTTCTAGGAGGGGAGTGTGTGGGGCCAGCCCTAGGGGTGTATGTGGGGTTGTGCTTTTCAGGGGGGACAGATACATGGGGTCACATCTCTTGGCAGATGGAGGTGGGGAGGGTCTGTGTCTGATTGTTTCTGGGGGGCCATGTCCCAGAGTGTGCAGGACAGGGAGCTGCAAGATACTCTTGGCTCTTGGGGCAGTGCTGGGCCTTCTACTCCCAGCCCAGTGGGGTTTGGGGCTGCCCCAGCAGCAGGAAATCACCTGTGTGGGGCCAGGGGAAAGTGAAAGCAATGGGAGTGGCCTCCTGCCCACACCCTCACCCGTCACCAGAGGCACCATGGGCACGGTTGCCACCCGCCTGAGGAAGGCTAAGGGTTCAGCTGAGCCCTTCCAGAGCTGCCAGCCCAGACTTTTAGAGAGTGAAGATCAGCAGCTTACTTCCTCCTGCTCTGGTCTTTCTGTGGGTTGCTCACTGAAAGACTACTGAGGGTTTTCACATTGGCTTCTGGGCTCTGATGGGCTGGGAGTGGGTGGTGGGTCCATCCCACTCCCCAGAGTGATGTCAGCCCCTGTGCCTCCCCTGGCAGGCCGACAAACGAGCTCATCACAACGCGCTGGAGCGCAAGCGCAGGGACCACATCAAGGACAGCTTCCACAGCCTGCGGGACTCTGTCCCATCCCTCCAGGGAGAGAAGGTGAGTTTGTGGAGCGTGCTGCCAGCTCAGGGGCAGCTCGGCCAGCAGCCCACCACACTGAGCCTCGAGCTGCGATGTGGAGAAGCCAGTTCAGTGCAGGCCAAGCTAGCGCTTCCTTGCCCGTAGGGCCTGTTGAGTGGTGTTCCTAGGGGCAGGATGTGCTTCTCAGCCTCTGGCGCTGCCTTTTTTTGGGCAGGGGAAGGTGGAGGGAGGCAAATTCACCTCTTGCACCTGGATCTTCTGGGCTTGCTCTGGTAGCTGTGGGGCTGTTAGCACCCTGGTGAGCGATGGTGGCTTCTCCTCGGGGGTATTTTCATAAAATCCTAGAATGGTTTGGGTTGGAAGGGACCTCTGGAGCTCATCTAGTCCACCCCCCCTGCAGTGGCCAGGGACATCCCCAACTAGATCAGCTTGCCCAGAGCCCTGGCAAGCCTCACCTGGAATGCCTCCAGGGATGGGAACTCAACCACCTCCCTGGGCAACCTGGGCCAGTGTTCCACCACCCTCATGGGGAGGAACTTCTTTCTAATGTCCAGTTTAAATCTACTCTTCTCCAATTTAAAACTATTGCCCCTTGTCCTATCACTCCACGCCGTTGCGAACAGGCCCTCTGCAGCCTTCTTGGAAGTTCCCTTTAGGTACACCAGCTCAGCAGTGTGGTGCAGAAATGACTCTTCCCAGTGCTCTGCCCCTGTTGAGGACAAAAGCTGGGTCTCCCTTTACCCAGTGACTTCAGCAGGGCAGAATCCTTAGTGCTATGCCATGGGTGGGACAGGGCAGACCAAACCTCCTCAGGATGCCCTTGGGCAAGGTCTTTATCTTGCCTCGTGTCTTTTCCCACTATTGCAACAGGCATCCCGGGCCCAAATCCTGGACAAAGCCACAGAGTACATCCAGTACATGCGCCGGAAAAACCACACACACCAGCAGGACATCGACGACCTCAAGAGGCAGAACGCGCTCCTGGAGCAGCAAGGTGAGCACAAGAGGGGTCCCAGGGGACCTGGGAGGGCTCCAGGTGAGGTCCCACAAGAGTTGAGGGGGTTCCCTGGGAGCCAGGAGGATTCTACAGAAGCTGGGAGAGGTCCCACAGGAGCCAGGAGGGGTCCTGTGGAAGCTGGCCAAGTCCTGCAGGAGCCAGGGTGAGGATCTCGCAGGAGTTGGGGGCAATTCCACAGGAGCTAGGTGGGTCCCACAGGAGCCAGGAAGGGTCCCTCTGAGGAGGATTCCATGGAAGCTGAGAGAGGTCCCACAGGAGCCAGGAAGAGCCCTGTAGAAGCAAGGAAGGATCCCACAGGAGCCAAGGGGGTCCCACAGGAGCTGGGAAGGATCCTACAGGAGCTGGAGGAGTGTGTCAGGGCAACCAGGGGGTTGGTTGCACAGGAGCTGGAGGAGGGTGCCAGGGAAGCCAGGAAGGATCCCATGGGAGCTGGAGGAGGGTCCCACATGATCCAAGTAGGTTGGATGCACAGGAGCTGGGGAAGATCCCACATGATGATCCAAGGGGGTTGGTTGCACAGGAGCTGGAGGAGGGTGCCAGGGAAGCCAGGAAGGGTCCCAAGGGAGCCAAAGGGGTTGGTCACACAGGAGTTGGAGGAGGGTTCCGGGGAAGCCAGGAAGGATCCCATGGGAGCTAGGAAGGGTCCTACAGGAGCCAGGGTGATTGCACAGGAGCTGGAGGAGGGTTCTGGGGAAGCCAGGAAGGATCCCATGGGAGCCAAAAGGGTTGGTGGCACAGGAGCTGGAGGAGGGTTCCAGGGAAGCCCGGGAGGGAGGAGTGCCCCGGGAGGCAGGGCCGGAGGTGCCCGCGCATGCGGCAGCCCCCAGGGGTGACGCAGTGGCCCTGGGCCTGCAGTGCGGGCGCTGGAGAAGGCCAGGTCGAGCGCCCAGCTCCAAGCCAACTACCCCTCGACGGACACCAACAGCCTCTACACCAACGCCAAGGGCAGCACCATCTCAGCTTTCGACGGTGGCTCCGACTCCAGCTCCGACTCGGAGCCCGACGAGCCGCAGAGCAGGAAGAAGCTGCGCATGGAGGCCAGTTAGGCACCATCCCCCAGGGCCCCCCCGGGGCATCCCGCTGCTGCCAGCCCCTCCGGCTGCCTAAGGACTCTTTCTCCCTTTTTCTGGTAGAGGCTCTCGGACTGCAGCTTCCCAAGCCCTTCCCCCAGCCCCTTTACCTTGCTCCAACTGTGCTGGAGCCAGCCCAGGGGCTCGCAGCACCCACCCCACAGACTTGGGGGGACGGGGGCTGCAATTATCCTTTCCCCCCACCACAGCCCACCCCCTCCCCCATTAGCGAGCCCCTCTCCCTTCTTTTATACGAGCGTTTCTATTTATACCCGGGGACCAGGACAGTCTGGAGCCAAAGGGTAGAGGCTGCGCAGGAGCCGGGCAGTCCCCTCCCTGACCCCCCCCAAATCCTGAGGAAGGGGTGCAAGCACTGGGGGAGGGGGCTTGGGGGGGGGTCTCATCTCGCTATTTATTCTCTGCATCTGCAATTCCACCTGTCCCCAGTGCCCACCAGAGCCTGGTGGGGGGGTAGTACCTGCACCCCCTTCTCTTCACAGGGAGAGGGGACCAGGCTGCGTGGGTTTGTCCTCTCCTTCCCTCTCCCACCCCAAGGCCTCTCCCAGCCCTTCCCCACCTCTGTGGCATTCTCTGAACTTGAGTGTCCCCTCCCTGCCCTGTAGGTGACATTTCCCCATCCCCTCTTGCCCCCATTCCGATGCCATTCCATGGATCTAAGGTATGTTGTACATACTGCCCAGCATTGTCTTGCAAGTTAAGGCTTCCCTTTACTATAAGACTACAAAGAATAAAAGACAAAAAAACCAACTGATTTTAGCCTTCTCCCCATGGTAAGCACCTGGTTTGGGGAGGGGAGAGGTGGCACCAGGGTGGCTGGGAAGTGCACCTGAGCTTGGTATCACCTCCTGCCCTGTGTCCCCAGGGCAGATGGAAACAGCCTGAAAAGAGCCTGAGCTTGGTGTCACCTCTTGCCCTATGTCCCCAAGGCAGCTGAAAACAACTTGAAAAGAACCTTCAAAGAGCCCAAACTTGGTGTCACTTCTTGCTCCACATCCCCAGGGCAGCTGCAAACAGCCTGGAAAGAGCCTGACTTTGGTGTCACCTCTTGCCCTGTGTCCTCAGGGCAGTTGGAAAGAACCTAAGCTTAGTGTCACCTGTTGCCTAGTGTCCCTATGGCAGCTGGAAAGAGCCTGAGCTTATAGTGTCACCTCTTACCCTGTGTCCCCAAGGCAGCTGGAAAGAGCCTGAGCTTAGTGTCACCTCTTACCCTGTGTCCCCAAGGCAGCTGGAAAGAGCCTGAGCTTAGTGTCACCTCTTACCCTGTGTCCCCAAGGCAGCTGGAAAGAGCCTGAGCTTAGTGTCACCTCTTACCCTGTGTCCCCAAGGCAGCTGGAAAGAGCCTGAGCCTGGTGTCACCTCTTACCCTATGTCCCCAAGGCAGCTGGAAAGAACCTAAGCTTGGTGTCACCTGCCTCACATCCCAGGACAGCTAGAAACGGCTTAGAAAAAGCCCAAGCTCGGTGTCACCTCCTGCCCTGCAGCCCCCCCCCCCCCCCCCCAAAAACACAACTACCTACCCCCCTTNNAATAGATATGCAGCTCTCAGTTCCTCTTTATTGATGCCAAAAAACAAACAAAAACCCCCAAAATCTCTGCCGCGGCTCCGTGCTGCCGCTCGGCTCCTCGCCGGGAGAGCAAGGGGAGGAGCTGCCAGCAGCAGGACCGATAGCCATAGGACGGGCTGCGCTGCTTTTTGGTATTGCTAGCACCCTGAGGACCTGACTGTGCCTGCCACAGCGGGGGCAGCTCGCAGCCAGCCCGGGGCGGGCCGGGGGGGGCAGCAGGGAGCCCTAGTGGGCCGCGGCCGTTGGCTCGAGGCTGGGCACAGGCTGCGCCAAGAAGTGCATCACGGCTCGCACCACCTTCTCCGGGCAGATGTTGTACACAGGGTGCGTTGGCTGCTGCGGGAGAGAGAGATACACACGGAATCTGCAGTGAGCACTGCTCAGCTGGCCTTGGAGGGCATTGCCTTGGCATTTTTCAGGCCTTTCCTGCACTTCTCTAGCCTTTTTTTCCTGGCTTTTAGGGATACTTTAATCTGCACTTTTCTGGTCTTTCATAGCCTTTTTTATCTGCCCTTTACTAGCCTTTTGGGGGCCTTTTGGGGGGGGCATTTTTCTAGCCTTTTATTTGTGCTTTTTGCTGGCCTTTTCTAGCCTTTTTCTGGCTTTTCTCTAGCCTTTGGGGGGGTGCTTTTCAGGCCTTTTTGAGGCATTTTCCCAGCCCCTTTTCTGGTTTTTATCTGCACTCTTTCCTAGCCTTCTTTGGGGTCATTTTCCTAGCCTTCTTTGGGGTCATTTTCCGAGGCCTCCTGGGGCCATGTTCCTTGTCCTTTTTCTGGTTTTATCTACACTCTTATCTGCTCTTTTGGAGGCATTTTTCTAGCCCTTTTGGAGGCATTTTTCTAGCCTTTTTTTCCTGTTTTTTTATCTACACTCTTATCTGCTCTTTTCTGACCTTTCCCTGGCTATTTTTTCCCCATCTTTTCTGACCATTTCTAGTCTTTTTTTGCCTTTTCTAGCCTTTTTTTGGCCTTTTGCTGGCCTGGCAGGGGAGAGGCAGAGCCCTGGCACCTACCAGGCGGTTCTCAGGGGGCCCCAGGACCACTTCGTGGTGGAGCTCACCACTGCCAAAGTGCTGGGCGAGGGCCAAGCCACTCAGGCAGTAGCAGGTGTGGTAGAAATCCCTGGACCTGGGCAAAGAGAGGAGGAAAGTTGGGTGCTGAGCAGAGCTCCAGGAGCACCAGAAGCCCCTCCCCAAGCTGGGACTCACTTGCCAGGCTTGTCCAGCAGCCCTCCAGCTGGGCACTGGCAGCACAGGAGAATGTATTCCTGCAGCGCTAACTGGTCAAACATCCAGTGGGACATGCTCAGTGCTGTGTCACCTGGATAGGGAAGACAGAGAAATGCCTGAGGAGACCCTGGGAAGGTGGAAATCAAGCCAATACCCCACCACCCCAAAGTGCTGGCACAGTACTCCTGTGACTGCCCAAGACATGGGGAGCCCTGAGAGACTCTGAGCTTTGTTCCCTTGCTGACCACCACCCTCAAGCTGGAGAACAAGCTCCAGAGAACATGACTGGGGGGGACTAGGAGGTTCACAATGGCCAAGGGCCTTTGGTCACAACCACCCCATGAGTGCTCCAGGCTTGGGATAGACTGGCTGCAAACTGCAAAGGACTGGTCAAACAGTGGCTGAAGATGAGGCAGCAGAGTGCCCAGGAGGCCAAGAAAGCCGACAGCTTCCTGGCTTGGATCAGCACTAGTGTGGATCCAGCAGCACTAGGGCAGGGATTGTCCTCCTGTATGGGCACTGGGGAGGCCACAGCTCCAATCCTGGGGGCAGGTTTGGGTTCCTCACTCCCAGAAGGACACTGACACTCCAAGGAAGGTGCTGAAGGGTCTAGAGCACAAGTGTGCTGAGGAGCAGCTGAGGGCACTGGGCTTGGTTAGTGTGGAGAAGAGGAGGCTCAGGGGAGACCTTCTCACTCTCTGCAACTCCCTGACAGGAGCTTGGAGCCAGCTGGGGCTTGGGCTCTTCTCCCAAGGAACAAGTGATAGGACAAGAGGAAACAACACAAGTTGGACCAAGGGAGGTTTAGGTTGGACATGAGGAACAATTCTGTCCTGGCAAGGTTTGTGTGTGCCTGTGCCAGGCTGCCCAGGACAGTGCTGGAGTCACCACCCCTGCAGGGGCTGAAAAGCTGTGGAGCTGTGGTGCTGAGGCCCATGGCTTAGTGGTGCCCTGGCAGTGCTGGGCAATGTTTGGACTCCATGACCTTTAAGCTCTCTTCCAACCTCAACGATTCCATAATTCTATGATTCTAAACCCCCTTCACCCCTTGTGGAGATGCTGTTTTGGGGCCAGAAGCAGCTGGGACTCCCTCCCAGTGACTCACCCCTGGCATGGAGCGCACGGTGGAGCAGAGGCAGGAGGCCAGCTTGCCAGAAGGAGTAGCAGCCATCCACCAGCTTGTTGCAGCGACCCTGGAAGCCACCCTCGAAGCGCATCTGTCGGCTGGTCACCCAGTGCTGAGACAGGAACAGGTGACAGCATGAGGACAGGAACCCTCTCTGCAGGACCACTGGTGCAGGGTGCCTGCCACTCACCAGCAAGCTCCTCAGGTTCAGCAGATGTTCCTTCTTGAGGATGACCAAGGCAGCCATGCCGCAGAACGTGTACCCACCATGGGCCTCCATGCCTGGCACCCCACCGATGCCACCCTCCCAGTTCTGGCACCTGCAAGTGGCAGTGAGGACAGCACCAGGGTGAGAGGGTTCCCAGCCCCACGACCCCAGCCCCACGACCCCAGCCCCTGCTGGCTCTCACCTCACAATCCACTCGGCCGTGCCAGCAAAGAGCTCAGGTGTGAGGATGTTGGTCAGCGAGGCCACCGAGGCAGCACAGTAGGCACTCCTGGGGTGGTACAGATAGGTGCTCAGGACCTTGGCACCCAAGCAACCAGCAGGCATGACCTCACCCCCCCCAAACCCACCTCACATCCACCTCACCACCAACGTGCATGAGGAAGGAGCCATCAGGCTGCTTCAGTGAGTACAGAAACTCCAGCAGCTTCTTCCTGCAAGAGGCAGGGTGGTGTGAGGGGTGGAGGGGACACATCCTGCCCCACAGCAGCTGGCCAGATGCACTGCCCCAGTGCCACCACCGCGTCACCAGCATACCTGTCAAGGACGTTGAAGGCCTCGTCCGTGCCAATGATGCAGAGCGCGTTGATGGCAGCATAGGTGGGGGCAAGGTGGGGATGCTGCCCTGGACCCCCCCCAAAGCCACCCTGGGGGCTCTGGCAGCGGCTCAGGAACTGGCAGACGCTGGTGGAGGGGACACAGGGAGGATGGGGAAGGGGCTTGGGGATCCCCCAACTCACCCCACCAATCAATGTCACACCACAATGAAAGAGGGATCCCTCCTCACCCCCTGTCAGCATCACCATGGCTTGGGGGAGGGGGGGAACAGGACCCCCTTAAGCCCCCCCCCCAGTCCCTTCCCATGGTCAAAGCCAGGAGTTATCTTGCTCTTTGTCTCCATCTCTGTCCGTCACGAGGCTGCAGCAGGGAGAATGGGTGGCATTGATGGCCACGGGCGAGACAAAGCACTCCTTTGGTGCCACCAGCACGCAGGGACAGCGGGAGGTGGCACCTCCAGCATCACGCGGGTGGCCCCCGCAGGCCTGGGCAGGCTGAGAGCTGGGGAGAGGAACCTCAGGAGGTTCAACAAGGGCAAGTGTAGAGTCCTACACCTGGGGAAGAAGAACCTCATGGAGCAAGACAGGTTAGGGGTTGACCTGCTGGAAAGCAGCTCCATGGAGAAGGAGCTGGGAGTGCTGGGGAAAATAAATTGCCCATGAGCCAGCAAAGTGCCCTCAGGGCCAAGAAGGCTAATGGCATCCTGGAGTGCATCAAGAACAGTGTGAGCAGCAAGTCCAGGGAGATTCGCCTCCTGTGCTACTCTGCCCTAGTCAGGCCACAGCTGGAGCCCTGGGTGCAGGCCGAGGGGCAATGGGCACACACTGGAAGCCAGGAGGTTCCATCTGAACAGCAGGAGAAAGTTGTTTGGCGTGAGGGTACAGAGCCCTGGCCCAGGCTGCCCAGAGAGCTTATGGAGTCTCCTTGTATAGAGAGATTACAAAGGCACCTGGAGGTGATGCTGGGCAAGCTGCTGGGGCTGAGCCTGCTGGAGCAGGGGGGTTGGACTAGGAGATCCCAAAGAGGTCCCTTCCAGCCCTCACCATGTTGAGATTCTGTGGCTCTGTGGTGAGGAGTTCCCCTCCCACGCTGGTGTCACTTACTCCAAGGCGACTGACTGGGGAATGGGCTCATCCAGCAACTCCAAGCTGTGTAGGATCCAGTAGCAGAGCCAGGGGCGGCTGGCATCCAGACACTGGGGACAGAGGGGACAGTCAGGGTGTGACCAGAGAGCAGTGAGGGGACCCGGGCTTGACTGGCAGGAGCAGGCAGAGGAGGCCACAGGCAGGAGAACCCCAGAGCTACTGCTCTGGAGCATCACCACAGGGATGAGCATGGCCCAAGGTGACACAAGGAGCTGCTGCCTCTGCCCTTGGGAACAACAAATGCCTGGTGACAGCTCCGGGGTGACAACTCCATGTGAGCAAGCTGGGGGCACTGCCACCATCACCAGTACCTCATAGGCTTCAGTGAGCTGCCGGAGACCTCTCTTCAGGTAATGGAAGTGCTTCTCCTGGTACAGGATCAATCTGGAAGAGAAGGCATGGCAGGGTAGCCAGGACAAGAGGAGACACCCCAGAGCAGCCACAGTTTGGGGACAGGCTGGATTTATTTGTCATCACAGAGAGACTTACTGTGCGTTGTGGTGGTTGCTCTTGTAGGCATCAAACACCTCCTGAACAATGTCCTCCACCTTGGTCTGCCACCAGCCACAGTGTGGTGAGAGCAGAGGGGACAAAGACCACAGTCAGCTCTGGAAAGAAGCTATGCCCTCCCCAAACATGGCCCCACTGAGCACCCCCAGCTCCCCCCAGCCCTGCCAGGGGAGGCTCCTGCCCCAGCCCAGGGGTTTATCCAACTCCCAACAACTCCTGACAGCATCATCTCCAGGAAAACAAAGAGACTGAAAGCCACTGAAGGTCTATCCCTCCCTGGAACAGCTTAGCCAGAGCTGCCAAGGAGCTTTGTGCCCAGGATTAGGCTTGAGTTGCTGTGGGGCTGGGCTCTGAGGGTGCCAGGCTGCCATGGGGCTGGGCTCTGAGGGTGCCATAAGGCTGGGGCATGGGGTGATCCCTGCCCCAGTCTCTACCCACACCAGTCTGTTGGCAGCAGCTTGGGCACTGGGGTTTTGCGGGGCTGGAGGGTCTCCAGCACCATCCATGGAGGCTTTTCCAACACAGCTGTTTTAACGATGGAGCGTGGCTTATCCAAGGACACTCAGGTCTTAGTCTTCAACTCGACCCCCCTGTGCCTATCCTGAGCCAGGCTCATCCTCTGGGATCACCCCCGGCCTTGGTGGGGAGTCTGGGAGCAGCATGAGGAGCACCATCCACAGGCACAATGTTCTGGGAGGCTGGAGAGGAGCGGGAACCACCCCGGATTGAGAAACCTGAGGGTGCCTTTCACCCTGTTGGCACCCAGGGAGCCACCACCAGAGCCCTGTGGCAGGGATGGGGGTTCTGGGTGCCTCCCCGGGAACCGCTTGTCCTCCTCGAGGTGGTTCTGGAGTTGTCATGGTTGGTGGTTGGCAACTATCCCCCACCTCCAGCCCCCCACAATCCCAGTGCTATGGGGCCAGCAGCTGCGTGGGGAGGGAGGAACTGGGACAGGGATCACCCAGTCCCACGGCACCCCACATCCCAGTCCCATAGCAGCCTGGTACCTTCATACCTGAGCCCCATGGCAGCCTGGCACCCTCAGAGCCCAGCCCCACGGCACCCTCAGAGCTCAGAGTCCAGCCCAGCCCCACAGCCCTCCTCACCCCACACCTGCTCGACAGAGGTCGCGCTCTTCACGCCGTCGTCCTGCATCCGCTGCCGCCCGCCGGGGTCCCGCGGGGGGAGCGGGGAGGAGGAGGTTCCCGCCATGCTGCGGGCGGCAGGCGCCGGCGGGGAGGGGAAAGACGGGAAGCAGGGGGTGGCCAGCGGCGCGACGGCAGCCGGGCAGGGGCGGGCCCGTAGGGCCCTCAGCGACGGCAGCGCCCCCGGGCCCGCCCCGGACCCGCCCCTGCGCCCGAGCGGGAACGCAGGGCCTGAGCCGGCAGGGAGGGAGCTGCGTCATGGCGTCATCGCGCTCTGGTGCCACGGCGGGGCGGGGCGGGGCGGTGTTGTGACGTCAGCGCGGCGCGGTCTTAGCGCGTCATCGCGCTGCTGGACTGGGGCGCGTTGGGTCATCACCGCGTGGGAATGCGACATTGTGCTGGGGCACTGCACTGTGACATCACACCATGGCCTTGCTGTGTCACTGTGCTAGGGCACTGCACTGTGACATCACATCATGGCCTTGCTGTGTCACTGTGCTGGGGCACTGCACTGTGACATCACACACCTGGACAAGCTAGAGAGATGGGCAGGGAGAAACTTGATGAAATTTAACAAGGGGAAGTGTAAAGTACTGCATCTGGGAAAGAACAAGCCCATGGATCAGTACAGACTGGGAACTGATCTGTTGGAGAAGAGCCCTGGGGAAAAAGCTCTAGGAGTGCTGGTGGCTAGGAGGATGCCCATGAGGCAGCAATGTGCCCTTGTGGCCAAGAGGCCAATGGCATCCTAGGATGCATGAAGAGGAGCGTGGCCAGCAGAGCCAGAGAGGTTCTTCTCCCCTCTCCTGTGCCCTGGGGAGGCCTCCCCTGGAATGCTGTGTCCAGTTGTGGGCCCCTCAGCTCCAGAAGGATAGGGAGCTGCTGGAGAGAGTCCAGCACAGGGCCAGCAAGATCCTGAAAGGAGTGGAGCATGTGCCCTAGGAGGACAGGCTGAGAGAGCTGGGTCTCTTCAGCCTGGACAAGAGGAGACTGAGAGGAGACCTCAGCAATGCTTAGAAATATG
>VWZO01015732.1:109361-124399 GCA_013396975.1 Bucco capensis
GCACACTGGGACACTACCTGCCCTGGGGAGAAATGGGGGTACACCGGGTTTGGGCATCACCAGGAGGCTCTACCCAACCTGGGGACACTGAGTTTGGGGTGCAACACTAGGCACGGTCCCAGGGAGCAAAGTTTGGTGTGGGGGTGAGAAGCCTTCCTGAGGGGGGCTCAGCACCCCCTTTTCTCCCCCTCAGCAGGGGACCAGTGTCACCCTGTGTCCCCCAGGGCTGCTCTCCCTGTGCTGACCGGGAAGGACAGGAAAGGCGAGTGGCAGTGACTTTGTGGGGACACTTTTCCCCAATGGGGGGGTGTGTAACCCCAAGTGGAGGCTCCTGGGTGCTCCCAGTACCACTGAACATGTTCTGGTGGGACATGGTGGGCAACCTGTGGTGGCTCTCCCTGGGGGACACCACCCAGCCCTCTTCAACTACCTCTTTTGAGGAGATGGAGTTATTGAGAAGAGGTTTTTTTGGCTGCAATGTCCTTGCCCCCACCCTCGTCCCAGCACAGCAGTGGCAAGAGGATGCTTGTGGACTAGGGGAATTCCTACCATCACCTCAATAAAATAGGAGTCACCCAGGTCTGATTTCCTTGCTCCCCCTTTTGGGGTGGCTTTGGACTTGGTCAATCCCCAGCTCCCAGAGTCAAGGGACTGCAGTGGCTGAAGCCAGCAAGGAGCCTTTGAAGGGGGGTGGCAAGCAAAGGAGCTCCTGGTGGGTGTCCCCGTGGCTCCCTCAAGGAGATTTTGGCAGTTCTTGGTGTGATTTTAGGGCACTGACTAATGATTTTGGGGTCGGTGAGGAGGTACCGTGGGGGCAGCTCCTAAGAAGGGAGCAGGGCTCAGCCTGCACTGGGCACAGGGGAGGCCTAATTATAGCCAAAAATGTCTGTGGAGTGTCAGCACGTGTGTGCGTGTCACCACGCTGGCGGGTTAGGTGACATGGGACAGTCCTGGCACGGCTGGCATCCAATTCCAGCCCATGGGGAAACCCAACCCCTTTGCCCATTCGGGGAAAGCGTGGCAGGAGCAGGGGCAAGGCTCTGGGCAGAGAGGCTGTGCCACGCCGTGCCTGAGCACCCCGTGCTGTGCCCAGTGACTATGCCAAGCAGGACCATCTGCTCTTGGCCCTTGGCTGTCTGCTAGGGAGGCTGGTGGCTGGTGGGGGGTTGTGGGGATGGACCCTCGAGCTCCTGCCCCTTCCCAACTGGCTGCCCTGGGAAGCGGGGCTGACCCTTGGCATGGTGGAGATGCAAAATGAAAGCGTTGACGGGTGAAGCTAAGGTGATGCCAGGGTGGCCTGGGGACCTGGCAGGAAGCGGGCGGAGGTGACGTGGCTCAGATTTTGGGGTGGTTTGGGGCACCTCTGTGATCTCCTGTGCACTGGCAGCCTGTGTTCCAAGGGCTGAGCCAGGGAAGGGGCTTGAGCGTGCCATGGGTAGCAAGTGGCAAACCTTTTTGCAAAACCCCTTTGCTCATGGGGTGCCTGGGGGGGGGGGGAAGGTGGCAGCGTGGTGCCAGCCCCTGGCCGGGAAGTGCTGATTCACGGCGGGGAAGGCGAGGCTGCCCTGGCTGCAGGATGCTGCCAGTGAGGCTGGCATCCCAGCACTCCTGCCTTCCCTCTGGCTGGAATGCCCAGCCCAGCCCTGGGCGACGTGTGTGCCGGTGGCAGGGCTGTGCCGGTGGCAGGGCTGTGCCGGATGGAGCCGTTGGGAAGGTGCTGGTGTGGTGGAGGAAGATTTAAAGGGTCAGCAAGCGCCCGCTCTCCGAATGCATGCTGGAGGTTCCCTTGGGCCCCACTTCGGCGTGATCTCCTCCTCCCTCCTCCTCCTCTTCTTCCTCCTTGGAGGCTTGTGGCGTGGCCTCGCTGGTGTGGTGTGGTGGTGGTGGTGATGTGGTGATGGCTTAGTCAGGACTGAGGTCTCCTGCTTGGCTCTGGCACACATGCCACAGAGACCTAACACAACTCAGCACACCGCGGCACTCTCGAGGTGGGGGGGGAGGTCCCCAAATTTGGGCTTCCCCAAGGAAGTTTTTGGGCAGCAGGAGGACAGGAGGGTGATCCAGAGCCATGCGGAGAGGGCTACAGGCCACTCTCCTGCATGTACTGCCATGGCCTTGCACGCTCTCATGTGCCTGCTCACATCAGCTTGCGTGTGTTTGCACGCCCTTGCTTGCTTGCATGTGTGTGCTCCTGCACCTCCTTGCTCACATGTGCATGCTCTGGCATGCTCTTGTGTGTCCTTGCTCACATGTGCATGCTCTGGCATGATCCCACATGTCCTTGCTCACACATGTGCATGCTCTGGCATGTCCTCACTCATACATGTGCATGCTCTGGCATCTCCTTGCTCACATGTGCACGCTCTGGCATGCTCCTGTGTGTCCTTGCTCACGTGTACATGTTCTGACACAGTCCTCCACATCCTTGCTCACACGTGCACCCTCTGACATGCTCTTCCATCTCGTTGCTCACCCGTGCATGCCTGTTGCACACTCCTCCATCTCCTTGCATCCCCAAGCCACCTCCAGAGCCAAGGTCCTGCCTGCGTGGCTGCGATTAGGATGCAGAGCCCAGCCCAGCTCTGGCAGCCCTGATAACACTCCCCTGCTTGAGGGTTCCCCAAGGGGGTCCCCGGAGTGGCCATGGGGCTGTCACAGGTCATGAGGGACATGAGGAATTTGGGGACATCCAAGGTTTCCCAGGCTGGGCTGAGCACCCATGGCTGAGGGGTGCCAAGAGGTGGTCTCAGCTGGGGTGCCCCAACCCTGCTCCCCACACCCCTCAGGGGCCCCAGCAGCCTCTGGCAGCTGCTCACCAGCATTTTTAGATACCAGCCACGTCCTATCTGTGTCTCAGATGTCCCCGGGGGTGGGTGGCCCCCCTTCCCCTCCGCCAGCAGCTGTCGCCCGCTTTCGGCCAAGGGTGCTGGTGAAGGCATCAGGGTGGGTGCGAGCAGCACCCACTTCCCTCCCAGGAGCACCCAAGGGTTGTGGGGACACCCCTGGAGACCTGGCTGGGGATGCTGGTGAGCAGGCAGGACTTTCGTGGGGGGAGGCACCACTGTAAGTAGCCACTGGCACAGCTCAGCACAGGGGTCCCTGCTGGCAGGATGAGTTCCTCAGAGCTAGCAGCACCCATAGGTGCCTCCAACACCTGGGTGGGGTCAAGGCTAAATCCTTCTGAGCAGCTTATCCTGCTGCTCTGAGCCACAAATCCCCATGCGGGGCACGGCCGGTGAGCTGCCACCGCTGCAATGCTGACAGCCACTGCCTCTGCTCTGCCTTCAGGGGCTTCTCGCTGGTAGCCGAAGGCCACCACCCGGCCAGGGGACACCGGGACCATGACCTCGGCCAACGACTACGAGCAGCTGGAGCTGCAGCAGCAGTACAGCCGCGTCAACATCCGCTGGGATGCCTCCGATGATGAGCTGGACAATGACAACAGCTCGGCCAGGCTCTTCGAGCGCTCCCGCATCAAAGCTCTGGCAGGTCAGGGCTGTTGGGTCTTGGGGTTCCTTGGTCCTTCTGGGTTGTGTCCCTGTGCCACCACAGTGCCACCGTCCTGGGTCTCATTGCAGACGAGCGGGAGGCAGTGCAGAAGAAAACCTTCACCAAGTGGGTGAACTCTCACTTGGTTCACGTCACTTGCCGCATCTCCGACCTCTACATGGACCTCCGGGATGGGCGAGTGCTCATCAAGCTGCTGGAGGTGGTGTCAAGAGAGCATCTGGTAGGACTTCCATCCTGCTGGAGACCCTGGGACCCATGCAATGCCTTGCCTTGCCCCACCAGCTCTGGTGTTCCACCAAGGCTGACCTTGGCCTTGACCAAGGGTTGAGCTGGAAGCAGGGGTATGGGGTTGTCCCTGGGAAGGTGTGGGTGTGGCTAGTGTGGAGGAGAGAAGGGTGCTGAGTGTTGTTGTGCCCCAGCCCAAGCCCACCAAGGGCCGGATGAGGATCCACTGCCTGGAGAATGTGGACAAAGCGCTGCAGTTCCTGAAGGAGAAGAAGGTGCACCTGGAGAACATGGGCTCCCACGACATTGTGGATGGCAACCACCGCCTTGTCCTCGGCCTCATCTGGACCATCATCCTCCGCTTCGAGGTGGGGCTGGGTGGGTGAGGAGCACCCCTCAGCTCAGCACCCTGTGGCTCATACCCAAATGAGAGGCTTCCTCCATGAATTTCCTCTTCCAACCCTGAGATGTCCATCTGCCCCCAGATGGACATTTTGCCGCCGGATGGCCAGAAGACACTCTCTGCCTGCGAAGCGCTGCTGCTCTGGTGCCAGATGAAGACAGCAGGGTAGGTGGTGGGACTCACATCCCACTGAGCCAGGGACTGGGGGGTGCCTGAAGGGTGACAGCGACATCCTGTCCCCATCACAGGTACCCCCACGTGAACGTCACCAACTTCACCTCAAGCTGGAAGGATGGGCTGGCCTTCAATGCCCTCATCCACAAACACAGGTACGTAGCAGAGCAATGGGCACTGGGATGTGCTGTGGTGGTGGTGGCACCAGGGGATGTCCCATGGGTGCGTCACCACTATCCTGTGCCCTCTGTCCATAGGCCTGAGCTGGTTGACTTTCAAAACCTGACCAAATCCAACGCCCGGCACAACCTGGAGCACGCGTTCAGCGTGGCTGAGCGGCACCTGGGCATCAAGCCACTCCTCGACCCCGAAGGTGAGGCTAGCACTACCAACCCTTCTGCCTCAGTTTCCCCAGTTACACCCTGGGACGTGCCCAGGCCCTGTGGAGGGATGCAGTTTCCACCCTGTGGAAGGGAGGTCTGGGTGGGAGCAAGGGGGCACCCAATGAGACCATGGTGGCCTGTTGTCACTGGGGTGATGCAGAGGCTGGCTCACGACTGACACCTCACACTTGCACTGGGCAGATGTGTTTACGGAGAACCCCGATGAGAAGTCCATCACCACCTATGTGGTGGCCTTCTACCACTACTTCTCCAAGATGAAGGTGCTGGAGGTGGAGGGCAGGCGCTTAGGCAAGGTAAGGGATGGTGGTGAGTTGGCGATGGGTCTCACCCACTATGGTGCTAGCACCTGGCACTCACCACCGGCCCTGCCGCAGGTCATTGAGCACGCCAAGGAGACAGAGAGGATGATTGAGGGCTATGGTGGCCTGGCCTCTGACCTGCTCACCTGGATCGAGCAGACCATCTCCTCCCTCAACAGCCGCAGCTTCGCCAACTCCCTGGCTGGGGTGCAGCACCAGCTCCAAGCCTTCAGCACCTACCGCACCGTGGAGAAGCCTCCCAAGTAAGTGTCCCCCAGCCTATCATGACCACACAGAGGAGGTGTGGAGCCACCCATGGGTGCCCCCAGGCTAAGCTCTGTCCTGGACAGGTTTCAGGAGAAGGGCAACCTGGAGGTGCTGCTCTTCACCATCCAGTCGCGGATGCGAGCCAACAACCAGCGTGTCTACACCCCGCACGAGGGACGGCTGGTGTCCGACATTAACCGGGTACGGGGACCACCTCAGCAGCCTGGCCTCCTGGGGACAGCCCTTCTTCTTCTTCTTCTTCTGGCCTTTGCTCCCCAGGTGTCCCAGGGCAGGTTGGGTCTGCCCCAGGGAAAGTCAAGTCCATCCTGGGTCAGGTTAGGTCCAGCTAAAGGGCAGTTCAGGTCTATCTCAGGGCAGGTCAGGTCATGGGGCTTATTAGGTCTATCCCAAGGCAGGTTGGGTCCATCTCCTCGGGCAGGTCAGGTTCATCTCAGGGCAGGTTGGATCTCTCCCAGGGTGAGTCAGGTCCATCCTGGGGCAGGTTGGGTCTGTCTGAAGAGCAGCTCAGGTCAAAGGGCACTTCAGGTCCCTCTCCTAATGCAAGTTGGGTCAATCTCCCAGCACAGGTCAAGTCTTAGGGCAGATTGGGTCCTTCTGTGATACAGTGATACTTCTCCTATGACAAACTGGGTGCTTTCCAGGACAGTTCAGGTCCATCTCCTGGTGCAGTTCAGGTTCATCCTGGAACAAGCTGGGTCCACCTCCCATGGCAATTCAGGTCCATCTCCTGGGGGAGATGGAGTCTGTCCAAGGGCAAGTCAGGTCCATCCTGGGGCAGGTTGGGTCCATTCCTGGGCAGGTTGTGTTCCTCCAGTGACATTCTCCCAGCCAGAAGAACAAGACATGGGTGGGTGGTGGGATATGGGACACGGATGCCACTCCTGTCCAGCACCACCTTTCCCCAGGCCTGGGAGCAGCTGGAGAAAGCAGAGCACGAGCGGGAGCTGGCACTGCGCAACGAGCTCATCCGGCAGGAGAAGCTGGAGCAGCTGGCACGGCGCTTTGACTGCAAAGCAGCCATGCGAGAGGCCTGGCTGAGCGAGAACCAGCGGCTGGTGGCCCAGGTAAGACCAGAGACACACCTCTGAGCACCAGGACGCTCTGCTGGTGCCTTACCTTAGTTTTTGTGCTGGTGCAGGACAACTTCGGCCAGGACCTGCCAGCGGTGGAGGCGGCCAAGAAGAAGCACGAGGCCATCGAGACAGACACGGAAGCCTACAAGGAGCGGGTACAGGCCATCGTGGCAGTGGCGAAGGAGCTGGAGGTGGAGGGCTACCATGACATCCAGCGCATCAACGGGCGCAAGGACAACATCCTGCGGCTCTGGGAGCAGCTGCTGGAGCTGCTGGCTACCCGGCGCCAGCGCCTGGAGATGAACCTCACCCTGCAGCACCTCTTCCAGGAGATGCTCCACTGCATCGACTGGATGGATGAGGTCAAGGTGAGCCATAGGTGTTGGGTGCCACCGTGGGTGGAATGCCTTGGTCCTGCTGGATGGGGTGTTGGGTAGGACTCCACTGGATATGGAGTTGGTGGGATCCTCCTGGGGGGGCAGATGAGATGCTGGGGTGTTGGCAGTGGCTTCTGCGTCACAGTAGGTGCTGTCTGCCAGCACCCACTGCCTGGGACTGGATGGATGAGGTCAAGGTGAGCTGTGGAGGTTGGGTGCCACAATAGGTGAGTGGGGTGTCTTGGTCCCACTGGATATAGTGTTGGTGGGACCCCCTGGAGAGGCAGATGAAATGCTGAGGTGTTGGTGGTAGCTTTTGGGTATCAGTAGATACTATCTGTTGGCACCCGCTGACTGGGACTGGACGGACGAGGTCGAGGTGAGCTCCAGGCATTGTGTTCCACCATGAATGGGATGCCCTGGTCCCCCTGGGCCTGGCATTGGTGGGACACCCCTGGGGAAGCAGATGAAATGCTGAAGTGCTGGTAGTGGCTCTTGGGTAGCAGTGAGTGCCATCAGCCAGAGCTGGCAGTGGAAGATGTCTGGGACTCTCCTGCAGGTGCAGCTGACATCACCCGAATCCGGGAAGCACCTTCTGGAGGCAGAAGAGCTGCTGCAGGCTCACAGGCTGCTGGAGCGTGACGTGGTCCTGCATGCTGAGAAGACACGGGCCATCAGTGCTGCCGCCCTCCGCTTCGCTGATGCCAAGGGTAGGCACACCGGGATGCCCTGGGACCATGGTTTGGCTGGGAGTAATCCAGGATGCCCAGCTGACCGGTGCCCACCCTGTTCCTTGTCCAGGCTACTGCCCTTGCGATCCCAAAGTCATCCGGGATCGCGTCAGCCACCTTGAGCTGTGCCGCCGGGAGCTGCAGGTGCTGGCAGCCAGGAGAAGAGCCTTGCTGGAGCAATCCCGATCCCTCTGGACTTGCCTGTGGGAGCTGGATGAGGCAGAAGGTTGGATCAAAGAGCAGGAGCAGCTCTACTCCTCCCTAGACTTTGGGAAGGACCTACCAAGCGTGCTGCTGCTCCAGCGCCGGCATGCTGCCTTTGAAGCCGAGATGCAGAGCCGGGGTGCCCGGTTGGAGCGGGCGCTGGTGGCAGGCGAGGGGCTAGCAGTGGAGGGGCAGGCAGCTGGACAGCTGCGGGAGCGGGGAGCGGCAGTACGGGCACTGTGGGCCCAACTGGAGGACCTGGTGGCATTCCGCCGGCGCGGCTTGCGGGAGGCCGAGGGCTTCTTCCAGTTCCAGGCAGAGGCAGAGGAGCTGGCAGAAGGACTGCAGGATGCTCGCCGGCGAGCGGGAGCTGAAGAGCTGGGCCAGGATGAATCCCACACCCGTGTCCTGCTGCGGTGGCACAGGGAGCTGCTGGAGGAGTTGGAGTTGGCCCAGGAACAGTTGGAGAAGCTGGCCCAGCAAGCTGAGAGCTTCCCACCAGAGCAGCAGGCCAGCCCCGAGGTGCAGAGATGGCTGGCCACCCTACGGGAGCTGCACACTGAAGCAGCCACGCTAGCCAAGCATAGAGACCGGCAGCTGCAGGATGCCCTCGACCTCTACACCTTTTTTGGGAAGAGTGACGTTTGCCACCTTTGGATGGGGGTCAAGGAGACCTGGCTGGAGAAGCTGGAGGTCCCCCAGGCGCTGGAGGACCTGGATGTGGCACAGCACAGGTAGGGCTGGGCTGGTGGCAGTACTGCTGTGCTGTGTCGCGAGGTGTGTCCCGTTCTCAGCCCAGTCATCCCTGCAGGCTGGATGGGCTGGAGAAGGAGATGGCCACCATGGCTTCCCAGATCACCACCGTCAACCAGGCAGCTGATGGGCTGTTGGCAAGTGGACATCCCCGCAGCCCCCAGGTCCAGCAGTGCCGGGGACAGCTCAACGAGAGGTAGGGTGGTGAGTGACCCTGGGGTGAGTGTGTGGTGAGTCCCCACCAGCTACATCCTCCATGCTCACCCACCTCTGTCTCGCAGGTGGGACCGGTTCAGAGAGCTGGTTTCAGAGCGTCGCCAGGCAGTGGACTCAGCACTGAGGCTCCTCAACTACCGTCTAGAGAGTGAGGAGATCTGCCAATGGCTGAAGAGCAAAGCCCAGGCGGTCGAGGCCACCGCCGAGCTGGGCCATGACCTGGCCGGCGTCCTGGCCACCCAACGCAAGCTCTATGGCATCGAGCAGGAGCTGAAGGTCACCAAGAAGCGCCTGGACACCCTGCGCTCCCAAGCTGACCACCTGGCCAAGGAGCAGCCCAAGGTGGCAGCAGAAGTGGCCGAGCGGCTCTCAGCAGCAACCACTGCCTGGGATGAGCTGCAGAAGGCCCTGAGCGAGCGAGTGGCCTCCTTAGGAGAAGCTGGGCAGCTCTGGAGCTTCTTGCAGGACCTGGATAACTTCCAGGCTTGGCTCTTCAGGGCTCAGAAAGCCGTGACAGCCACTGAAGAGGTGCCAACCTCTTTGGCTGAGGCGGAGGAGATGCTGTGGCAGCATGAGGCTGCCCGGCAGGATGTGGAAAAGCACATGGCCACCTTCACCACCTTGGTGGAGACTGGGGAGCGGGTGTTGGGGGAGCAGGAGGACCCCCAGTATGAGGGGCTGCGGCAGCGCCTGCATGGAGTGGAAGTCGGCTGGGCTGCCCTGGGCAAGATGGCAGAAGCTCGGCACCGCTTCCTCACTCAGTGCCGCAGCTTCCAGCAGTTTCTCCGTGATGCTAAGCAAGTGGACATCCTCCTCACCAACCAGGTGGGTGCCCAAAGTGAGTCCTAGAGGAGTGTCCTTAGCTCTCGGGTGCCCTAAAACAACACTGACACCCCATGCTGTGCCCCCCAGGAGTACACACTAGCCCACCTGGAGCTGCCCACCACGCTGGAGGGCTCGGCCGCTGCCCTGCATCGCTTCCAGGACTTCCATGCTGGCATGGAGAGCAGCGCTGAGAAGGTTCCTGAGGTGGTGGCCAGCGGCACAAAGCTGGTGACTGAGGGGAACATCTTCGCTGAGAAGATCACCGAGAAGTGCCAGGCCCTCCAGGAGAAGTGAGTGCAGTGAAGGGCTAGTGGGCAGCGTGTGGGCAGCAGGGCTGAGGTTGACCATCTCTGGTTGCCCTGTCAGGCACGGAGCCATCGTGGCCAAGGCGGAGGAGGCGGCAGGTTTGCTGCAGGACAACCACGAGCTTCAGGCCTTCCTGCAGAGCTGTCGGGAGGTAGGGACATGGCATGGCTGGTGGCACTGGAGTTGGTCCCCACCATCCGAGCCCTGACACCCTTTGCCCTCAGCTTGAAGCCTGGATGGAGGAGAAGATGCTGACGGTGCAGGATGTCTCCTACGGCGATGCACGTGGCCTTCACGGCAAGTGGCAGAAGCACCAAGCATTCATGGCCGAGCTGGCACCCAACCAGGGCTGGCTGGAGAAGATCGAGACGGTGGGTGCTGGTGCTGGTGGGAGGGTCCCCATGTTGGTGTGGGTCCACACCTTGATGACCATTGACCTCTTTGGTGTCGCTGACAGGATGGGAAGGAGCTGGTGAGCCGCAAGCCACAGTACAGCGCGGTGGTGAGACAGCGGCTGGAGGAGCTGCGCGGGCAGTGGGACCGGCTGCGTGGAGCAGCTGAGGAGAAGGGCCAACGGCTCTTTGAGGCCAACCGCTCCAAGCTGTACGCCCAAAGCTGCAGGGAGCTGGAGAGCTTGCTGGGACGGGCAGCGGAGGAGCTGCGTGCCACCGAGCAGGCCAAGGACCTCACCACCACCAATCTGATGCTGAAGAGGTTGACGGTGGGTGGTGGCACCTCACCCATTCCTTTGAGTCAGAGTGTGGTGCCCCACTTTTGGGGTCCAAAGTGATGGGTCATGACCCCAGAACGGGGTTGGTTGGTGTGTTGAGGGTCACCGACCAAGTTCTGACTCCCACTCATGTGGTTCTGCCCCACCAGAGACTGGAAGAGCAAGTGAGAGCATGGATGAAGGAGCTGGAGGAGCTGGAACGTCAGGGCCAACCCCCTTCTGGGGATATGCCAGACAGTGACGGGAAGGAGCAGAGGATCCGGCAGCGGTTCCTTGAGCTGCTGGAGCCTCTGGAGAGGAGGAGGAAGGAGCTGGAGAATGCCAAAGCCATGTACCAGCTCGCGCGGGATCTGGAGGATGAGGCGGTGAGCACCCAGGGGAGCACCAGGGGAGGTCTAGGTTGGACATGAGGAAAAACTTCTTCCCCAGAAGGGTTGTGTGTGCCTGTGCCAGGCTGCCCAGAGCAGTGCTGGAGTCACCATCCCTGCAGGGGTTTCCAAGCCCCGGAGACGTGGTGCTGAGGAACATGGGTTAGTGGTGCCCTAGCAGTGCTGGGGAACAGATGGACTCGGTGATCTCAAAAGTCTCTTCCAATCAAAATGATTCTATGATCCTCTCCATGGTGGGGACACCCATGGGTGCCATGTAATGTTCATGGATGCTCTCACCCCACAGCTGTGGGTGCAGGAGCGGCTACCCTTGGCCAGGTCAACAGAGCATGGCACCGACCTCCTGAGCGTCCTGCGCTTAACCAAGAGGAATGAGGTGAGCCTGGGTGCAATAGCAACACCCACAGCCCCAGCTGGTCCCTCAGGGCCACCCATGCCATGGATGAGCCCCATGGTGACCACCCACCCCACTGGCAGACGCTGCAGAAGGAGCTGGCTGGCCATGCCCCACGCGTGGCCGAGGTGCTGAGCCGGGGTGAGGTGGCAGTGGGTGGCCCAGAGCAGAGCCCAGAGCTGGCAGAGCATGTGCGGGAGCTGCAGAAGCTGTGGGAGACGCTGCGGGAGGAGGTGGAAGCTCGGCACCAGCGCCTGCGGGAAGCTGGAGAGGCTCAGCAGTACTACTGGGATGCCAGCGAGGCTGAGGCTTGGATCAGCGAGCAGGAGCTCTTCATGGGAGCTGAGGAGAAGCCAAAGGTGAGGGATGGCTCTATGTGGTGCCCCCAAGGTTTGAGGGGGGCTTTGGACCATGCTGTGCCATGCTGTGCTAGGATATCCTACATCAATCCACAGGTCATGCTATGGGTGCTCTTAAACTTCATCTGGGACCACGCTGTGTCATGCCCTTACACACCATCCCATGCCATTCATCCCATGCTGTGCTATACCATCTCATGCCAACCCATCCCGTCCCATGCCATGCCATCCCAACCCATGCTGTGCTGTACCATCCCATCCTATGCTGTGCCATCCCATCCCACCTCATCCCATGCTATCCATCCCATCCTATGCTGTTCCAACCCATGCTATCCATCCCGTGCTGTGCTGTACCATCCCATCCTATGCTGTGCCATCCCATCCCATGACGTGCCATGTTGTGCCATCCCATCCCACCTCATCTCATGCTATCCATCCCATCCTATGCTGTTCCAACCCATGCTATCCATCCCGTGCTGTGCTGTACCATCCCATCCTATGCTGTGCCATCCCATCCCATGACGTGCCATGTTGTGCCATCCCATCCCACCTCATCTCAGGGTCTAGAGCGCAAGTGTGAGGAGCAGAATCCATGCCATCCATCCCAACCCATGCCATCCATCCCATCCCATGCTGTGCTGTACCATCTCATGCCATGCCATTGTAGATCATCCTATGCCATGCTGTGTCATTCCACAACATGCTGTGCCATCTCATGTCATCCTGTGCCATCCATGCCACCCTACGTCACCCATTGCAGATCATCCCATGCCATGCCATACTTGGCCATTACAATCCATCCCATGCCACCCCATCCTGTGCCAAGCCATGCCATGCCATGCTCTTTGTGCCATGCCATACTCCTATGAGCCCACCATTGCTCCCTGCTGCACCAGACATTCCTGTAGGGTGGGCACCAGGACTGGATCCTGGTCCCTCTCCCACGACCATGCCAGCTGCTGATGGGCAACTTGTGTCTGCTGTGCCACAGGATGAGGAGAGTGGCTTAGTGATGCTGAAGAGACACATCCGGCAGCAGCGGTCCATTGAAGACTATGGCCAAACCATCAAGGAGCTGGCAGGGAGAGCTCAGCAGCTGCTCTCTGCTGGCCACCCTGAGGGGTAGGTGCCACCACCATCTATTCCTGTCCCTTGGGGTGACCCCATGCCCTCAGCACTGGGGTGGTGGTTGGGTTGGCTGGAGCTCTGGTGCCATCAGCTTCTCTGATGCTTCGCTGCATTCCAGCTGTGGCAAGGAGGTGGTGACAGAGGGGACAGGGGGAGAACAAAGCGGGTCCATCCCCATCAAACCCACTCAGTTGGTAACAGGGGTGGGTCATGGGCATCTCTTCCTGGGTGAGAACTGGGGTGTCTCTGTGCCTGGGCCACACAGGGAGCAGATCATCCGGCTGCAGGGCCAGGTGGACAAGCACTATGCGGGGCTGAAGGAGGTGGCCGAGGAGCGTCGCCGGCGCCTGGAGAACATGTCCCACCTCTTCCAGCTGAAGCGGGAAGTGGAAGACCTGGAGCACTGGATCGCCAAGCGCGACGTGGTTGCCTCTTCCCAGGAGATGGGGCAGGACCTGGACCATGTCACGGTGAGGGGGCTGGGCTAGGGGCGGTGATGCCAAGGTGTGGTTTCTAGCATGGGCAAACTCAGCTTTTTTTTCCTCCTCCATGCAGCTCCTGCGGGACAAGTTCCGGGAGTTTGCGCGGGAGACAGGCAGTGTTGGGCAGGAGCGTGTGGACCGGGTCAACCTGACCATTGAGGACCTCATTGATGCGGGGCACGCGGAGGCAGCCACTATGGCTGAGTGGAAGGACGGGCTGAACGAGAGCTGGGCTGACCTCCTGGAGCTGATTGACACCCGCATGCAGCTCCTCGCTGCCTCCCATGACCTCCACAAGTATTTCTACGACGGCACCGAGCTCCTGGCCCTCATCGCTGCCCGGCGCCAGGAGCTGCCCCAGGACCTGGGCAAGGATGCTGGCACGGTGGAGGCTTTCCACCGCATGCACAGTGCCTTCGAGAGAGACCTCCAGCTGCTGGAGACACAGGTAGGCTTGCACCTCAGAGCTGGTGGAGATGCTTGGCATGGCTGCTGCCACCAGCACTTGGCACCCTGAGGAGATGGAGAGTGTCCAGAGAAGGGCAAGGAAGCTAGTGAAGGGTCTAGAGCGCAAGTGTGAGGAGCAGCTGAGGGAACTGGGGTAGGTTAGCCTGAAGAGAAGGAGGCTCAGGGGAGACCTTCTCACTCTCTCCAGCTCCCTGGAAGGAGGTTGGAGGAAGGTAGAGGTTGGTCACTTCTCTAAATGAGAAGATAGGACAAGAGGGAACAGCCTCAAGTTGCACCAGGGGAGGTTTAGGTTGGCTATGAGGAGCAAATTCTTCCTGGCAAGGGTTGTCTGTGCCTGTGCCAGGCTGCCCAGGGCAGTGGTGGAGTCACCATCCTTGGAGATGTGGTGCTGAGGGACATGCTTTAGTGGTGCCCTGGCAGTGCTGGCTAACAGTTGGACTTGATGACCTTCAAGGTCTCTTTCAATCCAAACAATTCCATGATTCTGTGATTCTATCCCTCACCTTCTCTGGCTCTGCTGGACAGGTGCAGCAGTTTCAGGAGACAGCAGCACGGCTGCAGACAGCCTACGCTGGGGAGAAGGCAGCTGGCATCCAGGAGCAGGAGCAGGAGGTGACACGAGCCTTGCGGGAGCTGCTGGAGGCATGCAGCGGGCGCAGGGCTCGGCTGGTGGACACGGCTGACAAGCATCGCTTCTTTGGCATGGCACGGGACCTGCTCTCCTGGATGGAGAACACTGTCCGGCAGATCGAGACACAGGAGAAACCCAGGTAGGGCCATGCCCAAGGGGCACCTGGCACCATTTGTTGGCACCTGACCCTGTTTTCTTGGACCCAGCACCAATACTACCACTTGTCTGTCTCCAGGGATGTCTCCTCAGTGGAGCTGCTTATGAAGTACCACCAAGGCATCAGGGCTGAGGTGGATGCCCGGGGTAAGAACTTCACCACCTGCATCGAGCTGGGCAAGAAGCTGCTGCAGCGCAAGCATCAAGACTCACCTGAGGTGAGTGTGATAGCCAGGGACAGGAGGCAACAAAGATGGTGCCACCAGGGCCACCTCATGACAAAGTGCCCTTGCAGATCAAGGTGAAGCTGATGGAGCTGGTGGAGAAGAGGAAAGCCATGAGGGAAACATGGGAACAGCGCTGGGAGCGACTGAGGTTGTGTAAGTGTGCCAGTGGTGCCAGGGAGGACCAGGGGTCAGCTGGAGTGGTGGTGGAGATGGAGGTGTTGGTGCTGGAGGTGTTGGTGCTGGAGGTGGTGGAGATGGAGGTGATGGTGGTGATGGAGGTGATGGT
>VWZO01015732.1:124407-134682 GCA_013396975.1 Bucco capensis
TGGGGGTGATGGAGATGGGGGGGTGGAGATGGTGGTGATGGAGGTGATGGAGGTGATGGAGATGGTGATGATGAAGGTGATGGAGATGGTGGTGTGGAGATGGTGGTGATGGAGGTGATGGAGATGGTGGTGATGGTGGTGATGGAGATGGAGATGGTGGTGATGGTGGTGATGGAGATGGAGATGGTGGTGATGGTGGTGATGGAGATGGAGATGGTGGTGATGGTGGTGATGGAGATGGAGATGGTGGTGATGGTGGTGATGGAGATGGAGATGGTGGTGATGGTGGTGATGGAGATGGAGATGGTGGTGATGGTGGTGATGGAGATGGAGATGGTGGTGATGGTGGTGATGGAGATGGAGATGGTGGTGATGGTGGTGATGGAGATGGAGATGGTGGTGATGGTGGTGATGGAGATGGAGATGGTGGTGATGGTGGTGATGGAGATGGTGGTGATGGAGCTGGTGGTGATGGTGGTGATGGAGGTGATGGTGGTGATGGAGATGGTGGTGATGGAGATGGTGGTGATGGAGCTGGTGGTGATGGTGGTGATGGAGGTGATGGTGGTGATGATGGTGATGGAGATGATGGAGGTGGTGATGATGGAGGTGGTGGTGATGAAGGTGATGGAGATGGTGGTGGTGGAGATGGTGGTGGCGGACATGGTGGTGGTGATGGAGGTGGAGGTGATGATGGAAGGGGTGGTGACAGGGGGCTGATGCTGCCTGATCCTCCCCACAGTGCTGGAGGTGTGTCAGTTCTCCCGTGATGCTTCGGTGGCTGAGTCGTGGCTGCTGGCCCAGGAGCCCTACCTGGCCAGCAGCGACTATGGGCACACAGTGGACGCGGTGGAGAAGCTGCTCAAGCGGCACGAGGCTTTTGAGAAGTCCTCGGCTACCTGGGAGGAGCGCATCGCTGCCCTCAGGAAACTGACGACGGTGAGGAAGGCTCAGGATGGGGCATGGCCGGTTCCAGCTCTCTCCCACCTCAGTTTCCCCACCCCACCACCTCCTAACACCTCCTCTCCCTTCCATGGCAGCTGGAACTCCTGGGCGGGCGGACGCTGCGCGAAGGGCTGCCACGGGATGGGGTGACGCGAGACCAGGCTCCCGACCACTGCTTGGAGCTGGATGGGGAGCTGGATGCTGGGTAAGAGATGCTTCTGTGGCACCATCTTGGAGAAAGGCAGTCCACCTGGCATGTGGACATGGTTTCCAGCATCCTTCTTCTCAAAGCATGAAGGATTTCTTTAGCATTTTGCTCTTTTGGAGCAGTGAGTGGATGAAGGTGAAGAGGAGATGAAGGTTGAGGCCTGCTGTGATGGGGCTTCCATCCCTCAGGGGGGATGGGATGTCCCAGTGGGACCACAACTGCCTTATCTGGCTGGATGGGATGGGAGTTTTGGGGAGGGGGATGCTGAACAAGCTGCCTCCCTGCCACAGGTCTGAAGAGGAGGAGGAGGAGGAGAAAAGGAAGGGTGTGAGCATTCAGGACACCTCTCCGCCCACCACCGATGGACTAGAGCCGGTCAGTTCTTGAGTTTAGCTTTGTCCTTCCCTAGCAGTAAAAAAATGTGTCCCTGCATGTCCCACAGCTCCTGGCAGACCCCATGAACGTGACCTTGACCTTCACCTTGACCTTGACCTCAGCATGTTGGCAGCTCCCTGCACCTCTAGTCCCTGCCTTGTTCCTTGTCTTGTGTTGAATAAATGCTGAATGACCCCAAAAAGGTTGGGTGGGCACGTGGATGCTGCACCAGCCCCTCCACCAATGCTCCAGGGGTGGTTGAAGGGTCCATGTGGTGGCCTGGAGCACCCCAAGACCAGGCTAGGGCCAGCCACCAGAGGCTCTTACCCATGGGTGCTGGGTGTTGGGGCAGCAGCCAGAGCTGGAGCATCTGGCCCTGTGTGGGCTGATCCTGGCCACAGAGTCCTCTGCTGTCATCAAGGCAGCATGTCCCCCAGGAGGAACCCAGCTCCGTGGCACCCAACTTTCCAAACACCCAGCCCTGGGAATGGGGATGGCTCTACCCCACCACAGAGGGAACATCATGATTGCAGAGATGCCCACGGGCACACAGTGACAGTGCTTCTAGTTGGTCACACTCATGTCAGCCCCACAGCATGTGGCTCTTGAGGCATCGTGGTCCCTTGGGCATCATCAGCCCATGGGTATGTCACCCTGCAAGGTATCATCACCCCAAGGGGCATTGTCACCCCAAGAGACATCATCAGCCTATGGAGCTCCATCAACCAACAAGCCATCATCACTAGATGGAGCATCAGCATCCTGCAAGACATCGTCACCCCATGGGGCATTTTCACCCTACGAGGCATCAGCATCCTATGGGGCATCATCACCCCATATGGCATCAGCACCCCAAGAGATGTCATCACTGTATGGGGAATCATCACCCTGTAGGGCATTGTCATCCTGCAAGACATTGTCACCCTACAAAGTATCAGCCCCAGAGGGCATTGTCACTCTCGGGGCATTGTCACCCATATGCCAGCCACCTCATGCTTGCTGCCAGCCTCTCTGCTCCTCCTGCTTGCTCTGTCCACTCAGGGACACCGTTGGTTTCTGCTCCTGCTCTGCCTGCTTGGGGACAGGGACCCCTTCTGTCACTTCTGCCAGCTTAGGGACATGGGAACCTTCTGCCTGCTTGAGGACAAGCTTATGCTCTGCTTGCTTGAGGACATGAGCATCTTCTGGCTCCTTGGGGCCAGGGTCCCTCTCTACCTCTTGGGAACACAGCCACTTTCACCTGCTTGGGGACAAGACTACTGCCTGCCTGCTTGGGGACATGGGCATCTTCTGGCTCCTTGGGGACATGGGAATCTTTTGCCTGATTGAGGACACAGGCATCTTCTGGCTGCTTGGGGCCAGGTTCCCTCTCTGCCTCCTGGGGACACAGCCACTTTCACCTGCCTGGGGACAAGACCACTGCCTACCTGCTTGGGGACATGGGAACCTTCTGGCTGCTTGGGGACAAGATCCCTTTTTCTTGCCTGGGGACAAGATCATTTCTGTCTGCTTGGGGACATGGGCATCTTCTGGCTCCCTGGGGACAGGTTTCCCATCTGCCTGCTTGGAGACACAGCCACCTTCACCTGTCTGGGGACAAGACTACTGCCTGCCTGTCTGGGTACACAGGTGTCTTCTGGCTGCTTCAGGGCAGGCTCCTCCTCTGCCTGCTTGAGGATGTAGGCATCTTCTAGCTCCTGGGGACAGGGACTTCCTCTGCCAGTCTGGGGACATGAGCATCTTCTGGCTTCTTGGGGACATGGGCATTTTCAGCTGCCTGGGGACAGGACCCCCTTCTGCTAGGGGACAAGACTGCAGCCAGCCTGCTTAGGGACACAATCCTGTGCTTGCCTGCTAGGGGACACTGTCACCTCCTGGCTGCCAGGGACAGTGTCCCACTTGGCAGGGCACACCACAGGACCTGCCCATGGTGCCATCAGCCATGGCCACGTGCGGCTGGGGCTGTCCCCAGGCACAGGAGGAGAGGACAGGCATCCCGGGAACTCCTGCTGTGGCACCCAGCTGCTGCCCTGGGTGGGCATCACAGTCCCTGACTGGACCCTGTCTACATCCCCCCACTGTCCCCAAGCCCCTCGGTGGTGAGGACACCACTGTGGTGGCTCCTAGGGCTGCCTGCCTGGCTCAACTCAGCCCCATCACCCCAAGTCTGGGGAGGGGGGACCCTGGCACCATGCTGAGCCCACTGTGTAGGTGCCAGAGCTGGACCCTATGTCTCACTGGCTCACTGGGGTCCTCCCATTAGCCACCAACTTTGTAGTTGGCGAGGTCACAGTCACCAAGAGCCAGAGGTGACCCACCCCTGGCTGGTGGCACCCACCAGCTTGAGGAACCCACGTGCAGGTGCCACGGGGAGGGGAGGAAGGGCAAGAGCTCAGGAGGTGGCTTTGATGGGCGGGAGGTGACCCCACGCTGTAACCACGCTGTTGCTTCGCGGCAGCTGGCACCGAGCATGCCGATGACAACAGACAATGAGGAGCCGGTGTCCCCAAGCCCACGAGCAGCGCGACAGGAGCCGGAGGAGCCAGCCACCCTGCCCGCCCGCCCCTCCAGCGTCCAGCTCGAGGGTTACCTGGGCCGCAAGCATGACCTGGAGGCAGCCACAAAACGAGCATCCAACCGGTAGGAGCGGCGAGCGGGGAACAGCGCTGTGGGGACAGCGCTGTGGAGACAGTGGCGTGGGCTGATGTGGCGGTGTGGGGACAGTGCTGTGGGGACAGAGGTGTAGGGACAGCAGTTTGGGGACAGCGCTGTGGGGACAGCGCTGTGGGGACAGCAGTGTGGGCTGATGTGGCGGTGTGGGGACAGTGGTGTGAGGACAGCAGTGTGGGGACAGCGGTGTGGGGACAGCGGTGTGGGGACAGAGGTGTAGGGACAGCAGTTTGGGGGCAGTGGTGTAGGGACAGCAGTGTGGGGACAGCAGTGTGGGGACAGCGGTGTGGGGACAGAGTTGTGTGCTGATGTGACAGTGTGGGGCCAGTGTTGTGTGCTGATGTGGCAGTGTGGTGGGCAGGTCGTGGAGCACGAGGTACTGCGTGCTGCGGGGTGGCCAGCTTGCCTTCTTCANACAGCAGCGTGGGGACAGTGGTGTGGGCTGATGTGGCAGTGTGGTGGACGGAGGGGGGGGGACAGCAGTGTGGGGACAGCAGTGTGGGGACAGCAGCGTGGGGACAGTGGTGTGTGCTGATGTGGCAGTGTGGTGGACAGAGGTGTGGGGACAGCAGTGTGGGGACAGCAGTGTGGGGACAGCAGTGTGGGGACAGTGTTGTGTGCTGATGTGACAGTGTGGGGCCAGTGTTGTGTGCTGATGTGGCAGTGTGGTGGGCAGGTCGTGGAGCACGAGGTACTGCGTGCTGCGGGGTGGCCAGCTTGCCTTCTTCAAGGATGCCAAGAGCCGGGCGCTGGGGCTGCCGTGCCACGGTGAGGAGCCCTTGGGGCTACAAGATGCCCTCTGCGAGGTGGCTTCTGGTTATAAGAAGAAAAAGCACGTCTTCAAACTCAGGTGAGGCCCCAGCATGGTGTGAGGTGGTGTGGCATGAGGTGGCACCTGCCTCATGGCCACCCGCGCTCTGTCCCCAGGCTCAGCAATGGCAGCGAGTGGCTCTTCCATGGCAAGGACGAGGTAAGGACAGGGTGCTCACTGGTGTCCAAGGGGACAGAGGGTGGCTGGAGACATTCAGGGAGGGACTGGAGATGCCCAGAGGACAGAAGGGAGCACAGGGTGGTTGGGTGGTGCCCAGGGCACATGGTGGTGGCCAGTGGTGCCTAGGGGGACGTGGAGGGGGGTGAAGATGCTCTAAGGGGACATGGAAGGGGATGGAGATGCCGAGGGGAAGAGGGGACCAGTAGTGCCCCGGGGGACCCAGGGTGGCTGGTGGGACCCAAGAGGATACAGAGAGGGGCTAGTGATGCCCAGGGGACACAAGGGTAGCCAGAGATGTGGATGGGGACAGAGAGTGGTTGGTAGTTCCCAAGGGACACAGGGGATGCCAGTGGTGCCCAAGGGACATGGCAGTGGCCAGCAGTGCCCAAGGGGTCACAGGGTTGCTACAGATGCCATGGGGGAACAGTGTGTCCAGGGGGACATGGACTGACCAGAGGTACCATAAGGACACGGTGGGAAGCTAGGGGCCCACAAGATGGCTAGGGAGGGGGTGCCATGAGGAGATAGTGGGAAGGCTGATCATGCTCAGGGTGCCATGAGGATGTAGTAAGGGGCTGGTAGTGCCCAGCAGATCATGGAATGTCCAGGGGTTGCCATGAGGACATGGTGGGGAGCTGGTGGTGCCCACAGGGACATGGGATGGCTAAAGATGCCATCAGGACACAGTGCCCAAGGGGCAACATGGGTAGCTGGGGGGGGGGTGGGGAGCAAGTGGCATCACCCAAAGAGGTGGCCAGAAGGTGCAGGGGATCCAGAGGTGCCCTCCATCCTGAGCCTACACCCATGCCCACAGGAGGAGCTGCAAGCCTGGCTGCAAGGGCTGAGCACAGCAATAAGGGAGTGCCAGGGCAGCAAGGGCAAGGCACAGAGCCTGCCCTTACCCTTGGCCCCCCCCGAGCCCCCCCTGCCCCGCAAGGACAAGGAGAAACGGTTCAGCTTCTTCCCCAAAAAGAAATAAACTCCACCCCATCCCACCTCCCCCTCCCNGTGCCTTTTCCCTCCCCAAAGCCATAACTTCCCCCCCCGAACAATGAGTGGGTACAGAGGGGGCAACCCCAACCCTCCCCCTCCAAGCCCCCACGGGCACCAACCAAAGAGAGCGATGGCATGGGGGACACCGATGGTCACCACCACCCTCCTTGCCAGCACCCAGCATCCTGTGCCCCGCCCCCAACCCCATCAGCATTGCTGGGGTGGGGGCACACACACCACCCCCACCTCCCTCCCCTACACCCCATGGCCGGGTTGAGCCACCCTGGGGGGGAATGTGGGTGACCAGAGAGGAACTTTGGGTTCATTTGGGATTTTTTTTTTTGTTTTCTAATAAAGATGTGAAAGAGAGTTGGGTGCAGTGCTGGGCACTGGAGGGGCATTAGGGGTCCTGCTCCTGGATAGGTTGGATTTCCATTGGATACTCCTTCTTCAGGTAGGTTGGAGGTCCACAGGGTGCTCCTTCTCTTTAGCAACCTGGAGATCCAGGAGTTGCCCCTTTTCCTGAGCAAGTTGGGGGGCTGTGCAGTTCACCTTTTCCTGGGCAGTTTGGAGGACCCCAGGGTGCTCCTTCTCCTGGGTGAGCTGGGGGTCTCCAGGGTGCTCCTTCTCCTGGGCAGCTTGGACCTCCATGTAGTACTCCTTCTCCAGGTAGGCTGGAGATCCCTAGGGTGCTCCTTCTCCTGGGCAGATAGGGGGTCCCAGGGTATTCCCTCTCCCAAGCAACTTGGGGGTCCATGGGTGCCCCTTATTCCAGGTAAGCTGGAGGTCCACAGGGTGCTCCTTCTGGGCAAGCTGGAGGTTCATGGAGTGCCCCTGCTTCCAGGTGGGCTGGGGGTCCATGAGGTGCCCCTTATCCTGGGCAAGTTGGTGGTCCACAGGGGTGCCCCTTTTCTAGGTGGGTTGGAGGTCCTCCAGGGTGCTCCTTCTCCTAAGTGAGCTGGAGGTCCCTAGGGTGCTCATTCTCCCAGATGAGCTGGTAGTCCATGAGGTGCCCCTTCTCCTGGGCAATTTAGGGGTCCGTGGAGTGCCTCTTCTTCCAGGTACCTTAGAGGTCCATGTGGTGCCCCTTCTCCTAGGCAGGTTAGGGGTTCCATGGGGTGTTCCTTCCCTGAGGGGTCCACAGGACACTCCTCCTCGTGTCCCACCTAGCTAGCAGCATCGAGGGTCTGAAATTTCTGCCGCAGGTCCCTGACGAGGCCATGCCGTGGGGGCTCAGGGGGCTCGGGGCCGTCGGAGGGCTCTGGGCAGCGTCGCCTATACTCCTCGGAAGCCTGGTAGGCTTTGCAGCGCTCCACCACCGCCTTCAAGCAGATCTTCTCCCGGGTGGTGGGCGAGCGGATCTGCACGTAGGTTGGGGGCTCGGCGGGTGCCGGTAGCCGCTCCAGCACTACCACCCTCTGCCCGGGACCTAGCGGGGCTTCCGCCGCCACCCACAGCGCCCCGTCGCTGCCGTGCCGTGCCGGTGCAGGCGAAGGGGTGCCGGCACCTCCACCAGCACCCTCCGCGCTCCGGCTCCGACCGGCGCCACGCTCCTTCTCGGCCGGCCGGCCACCCCGGGCCGGCCCTTCGGGTGCCGAGCGGCTGCGGCTCACCGGTGGGGGCCGCGAACCACCGAAACGGGCGCGAAGCTCCCGCACGTCAGGCCAGGCGAAGGGCTCGGTACCGACGGGGCTCGAAGGGCTGCGAGGGGCGAGCGGGGAGGGAGTGACCGCCAGCCCTCCATCTACAGCCAGCGAGGGGGTGCCGAAACACGCGTCCCCCTCCTCCGGCTGTCCCGGGATGCGCCGGGCAGCGGCGCGGCGGCTCTTGATGCGAAGGCTGTACTGGCGTGCCAGCTGGTACACCTTGGTGCCGGGATGCGGCGGGGTCAGCAGCAGCCGCGGCGGTGGCCCGACCGGGGACCCCTCCTCGCCCCCGACGCCGACATCGACATCGTCCTCCTCCACGATGAGCAGCGGCTCCGGAGGCTGCAGCCCGTTCTCCCGGCACGGCTCATCCAGTGATGCTGCTTCGGGTGCCACCGGTGCTAGATGGCCGGGGGGCTCGGGGCTGGCCGGGGGCCGGGGGAGGCCGTTGAGGCGAGAGACATTGCTCCGTACCAGCCCTTTGGGGATGAAGGAGAGGCTCTCGCGGCGGCGGACGCTGAAGTCGCTATCGCGGTGCTCGGCGTGGCCGTAGTAGCTCTTGATCTTCTCGAGGAGCAAGCGGTCGCGGCTGGAGAGCGTCGACTCCCGGCGGGCTCCGGCAAAGGGTTCGGGGGAGGGGATGGGGCTATGGGAGCCTCCGGGCTCCCCCGTGGCTTCCAGCTGAGGGCTGCCATCCAGGCTGAGGGCGCTGCCGCTGCGGCTAGCCAAGCGCCCCGCCGGCCCCTCCAGGGCCATGCTGCTGCGCCGGGACAGGCTGCCACCGAAGCGCTCCGCGATGACGCTGGCTTGGTCCAGCACCGACGGTGGAAGGATGCTGTCGGCAGCTCCTTCTTCCTCTTCTTCCTCCTCTTCTTCCTCCTCCTCTTCCTCGCTGCTCAGCCCCTGCAAATCCTCCACGGCGTGGCCTGGCTCCCCAGGCAGCAGCGGGGTCCCCACCGAGGATGGGGTTTCGGGTGGCCCCAGCTCCTTGGGGTGCTCCCCGGTGGGTGACAGGGTGCTGGGTCCCTCAGGACCCCTGGGTGGGGGCTGTGGGGCTGCACTGACCTTCTCACAGCTCCCTGGCCCCCAGCTGCTCGGCCGTTTGGGTCCCTCTGGTAATGGTGGATGTGCCCCAGCCTAAGTGAGAGCAAATGTGGGGTGTCATGAGGTGTAAGGGACTGAGAGGGGAGCTCTCAGCTGCTCTGAGCCACTGTAGGAGCAAGTCCTGGCCAAGCCAGGGCTGAGGGCTCCACAGTGGCCCTGGAGCAACACAGGGAATGATCCAAAAGTGATGTGGGTNACTCCGTGCGGTCCTGGCACCGGAAGGGCTCTGTGGGGACAGGGACAGCCATCAAGCACCAGCACCCAGTGCCCACCATCCCAGTGGGCATCAGTGCCACCTGGGCACAGGGATGGGATGATGGTGGTGGTGGTGGGGACACCAGGGACTTGTGGCTCTCACCAGACTGCCGNTACCCCAGGAGTGATGCAGGGTGCTCTCAGAGCAATGTGGGATGCCCTGGGAGTGATGTGGAGTGCTCTGGAAATCATACAGGGTGCCCCAGGAGTCATGCTGGATGCCCTGGGAATGAGGCAATGTGCTCTAGGAGCAATGTGGGGTGCCCTAGGAGCAATGTGGGGTGCTCTGGGAGCAATGTGAGGTGCCCCAGAAGTGATACAGGATGCCGCGCAAGGAACACAAGGCACCCTGCAGGGGTGCCCAAGGAGTAATCTGGGGTGCCTTGGGAACAGTAGAGGGTTCCCCAGGAGTTATGCTGGGTGCTCAGGGAATGATACAGGGTGTCCCAGGGTAGCTCTCCGTGCCCTCCCCAAGGCTTGGGGGGCCTGAGGTGGGTACCTGCTCCTCCTGGGGTTCCACCAGCATGTCCCCAACTGTGGGCAGCTCCTCCTGGCTGTCCTTGCCCAAAGCTGCCTCCTCATCATCTTCCTCCTCTTCTTCCTCCTCTTCCTCCTCCACCACGCCCTCAGCTACGACCCAGGCTCTGGGTTTCTGGGGGGGGTCCTCCTCCTCCAGGAGAGCCCCATCGCTGCTACCGTGCTGCTCGGGGGCCAGCACTGGGCTCAGTGCCCCATACCACCCCTGGGCAAGTGGTGTGCCAGGGCTAGGGGGCACTAGGCACCCCAACCCACCCCACATCCCAGCTTTACCTTGAGCCCTGACAACCAGGAAAGAGAAAAGTAAAGGTTAGGGGAGGGGCCAGCACCTCAAAATGCCATCTCTAGCCCCTCTCTGCCCACCCTGCCAGTGCCCATGCCTGTGCCTGTGCCAACTCACCTTGCTCGCCGAGCTGCCGCAGGATCTGCTTGGCAGGCTCTGTGGGGAGAAGTTGGGCATCCAAATCGGGCAGGGGTGCTGGCATCACCCCCATGTCCCCCGACCTCTCCCCAACCCCCCCAGCATCCCCAGCCCCCTGCCCCAGGTGGGG
>VWZO01015732.1:144135-201584 GCA_013396975.1 Bucco capensis
ATATCCCCTCCCTATATCACACTCTCCACATACCCATATCTCCCCATATCCCACTCCCCAAATCCCCCTCCACAGAACCCCTGTCCTCATAACATTCCCCAACCCCCTTCCGCAGATGCCTCTCTTCATATCNGGCGAGGCGGGAAGGTGGGCGCCAAGATGGCGGCGGGCCTGGCTGAGAGGAGCTGCCTGGAGCTGAGCGCTGCTTCTCGGGCCCCTCCCAGACGGCTTCGGGAGGTGGCTTTTAACCCGCCCGGAACGGCTCCGCTTCTCACCGCTCGCTACGGAGATAGCGCGGGGGCGTTTTGCTACAAGGAAAGCGCGCAGCTCACTGCCGCCACCAGGAATCGCTTCGTGCGGTGGTGAGTGCAGGCCCGGGCGCGGAGAGGGGCCGAGGGCAGGCCTAGGGAAATGCAGACAGGGCTTTGCTTCTTATGTCTTTACCCAGAGAGTGGTTAGGCACTGGAACAGCTTGCCCAGAGATGCTGTGAATGCCCCCTCCCTGGCAGTGTTCAAGGCCAGGCTGGATGGGGCCCTAGGCAACCTGGTCTAGTGTGTGGCATCCGTGCCCATGGCAGGGGCGTTGGAACTAGATGATCCTTAAGGTCCCTTCCAACCTGGGCCATTCTATGTCGCCTCTCTAGGCATAATAAAGGGAGAAGCACTTGGGAAGCAGGACCATTTCCTGGGGGTGCAGTCGACAGCAGCTGAAGATGAGGAAGCAGTGTGCCCAGGTGGCCAAGAAGGCTGACAGCATCNTGCTGTGAATGCCCCCTCCCTGGCAGTGTTCAAGGCCAGGCTGGATGGGGCCCTAGGCAACCTGGTCTAGTGTGTGGCATCCGTGCCCATGGCAGGGGCGTTGGAACTAGATGATCCTTAAGGTCCCTTCCAACCTGGGCCATTCTATGTCGCCTCTCTAGGCATAATAAAGGGAGAAGCACTTGGGAAGCAGGACCATTTCCTGGGGGTGCAGTCGACAGCAGCTGAAGATGAGGAAGCAGTGTGCCCAGGTGGCCAAGAAGGCTGACAGCATCTTGGCTTGGATCAGCACTAGTATGGCCAGCAGGACTAGGGCAGGGATTGTTCTCCTGGGCTTGGTGTTGATGAGACCACCCCTGGAATCCTGAGTTCAGTTTTGAGCCCTTCACTCCAAGAAGGACGATGAGGTTCTGGAGTGTGTCCAAAGAAAGGCAATGAAGCTAATGAAGAATCTAGAGCACAATTGTTGTGAGGAGCAGCTGAGGGAACTGGGGTTGGTTAGTCTGGAGAAGAGGAGGCCCAGGGGTTCCCTCAGCTACATTTCACAAGACTTGTGCTCTAGACCTTTCACCAGCTTTGTTGTCCTTCTTTGGACATGCTCCAGCACCTCAATGTCCTTCTTGGCATGTGGGCATATAGCTGCCTCAGTTAGGAAATGAACTGGATTCCTTTTCCCTTGTGTGATCTGATAAGTAGAATTCTTGTCTGAGAGCTAATAGAAGATGAAGATACTTGAACTGGGTCAGTTGGTATCTCAGCTGACAGGATTTGTTACAACAGAAAACACAAACTGAATGTGTTGTTTCCGCCAGTTTCACCACCCCCTCTGTCTTCCCTCAGGACCACATCAGGAGACACTGTGGAGCTGGTGGAGGAATCTCTGGACGTCAACCTGCTCAACAATGCCATTCTGCTGCGCATCACAGGCTGCCCCTTGCTGCCGGGTGGTGTGCACCTGTGCGAGCTGCAGAACCGCCTGGTCATCCTCCTGATCACCGCCCAGACCGTGCACCGCCTGCTGCTGCCTCACCCTGCCCGCATGTACCGCAGCGTGAGTGCCAGCTCCCTGCCCGCCAGCCTCAGAGCCCTCAGCAAAGCCACCAGTGCACTGGGAAACAGCAAAGGCCTTGGGCTGCTTCCCAGGAAGGCCATGCCTGCTGCTTCCCACCTGTACTGCGGCTTGACAGGGTGAAGTCAGGTGAAGAGAGAGTTAATTTTGGTGAAGATAGTTAATTTTGGCTCTGTGGCAGGAGGAAAGGGTGAGGAGAGAGTTAACTTTGTCCAGGGCAATGTAAATTCTTAGTAAGTGGAGATAGAGTTAATTTTGGCTGAGACAGAGTAAATTTTGGTGAGGAGAGAGTTAATTTTGGCTGAGACAGAGTAAATTTTGGTGAGGAGAGAGTTAATTTTGGCTGAGACAGAGTAAATTTTGGTGAGGAGAGAGTTAATTTTGGCTGAGACAGAGTAAATTTTGGTGAGGAGAGAGTTAACTTTGTCCAGGGCAATGTAAATTCTTAGTAAGTGGAGATAGAGTTAATTTTGGCTGAGACAGAGTAAATTTTGGTGAGGAGAGAGTTAATTTTGGCTGAGAGAGAGTAAATTTTGGTGAGGAGAGAGTTGGTCCTCCAGGGCAGTGGAAATTTAAGTGGAGATAGAGTTAATTTTGTCCAGGGCGGTATTAATTTTGTCTAGGGCAAACTTTGATGAAGATAGAGTTAATTAACTTCGGCCAGGACAGCATTAATAATTTTGGTGAGGACAGAGTTAACTTTGGCCAAGGCAGCATAACTTTTGGCAGGACAGAGTTAATTTTGCCTGGAACAGAATTAACTTTTCTCCCAGTAGCTCCTGTGGTGCTATGTTTGGGTTTTGTGACCAAACCAGTGTTGATAACACACTGAAAAATACCTTAGCTCTGTCTGAGCAGGGTTTGCTCAGGACTGCCTCTTCCTGGGGAAGGGCTTTGGGGTGTGCAGTGGTTTGGGACGGGGCACAGCTGGGCAGATGACCCCAACCAAGGGGCTGCTCCATGCTCAGCAATAAGAAGGAAAAGAGGGTTTTAGGGGAGAGTTTGACAGCATTTTGCTCAGGAACTAGCTGAGCATCAATCTCTTCAGCCTCTGTGGCCCTTGTTTTCTTCTCTCTTTTTCTGCTTGCCCTTCACTTATTAAGCAATAATTTTATGTCTTTTATGTTGACCTACAAGTTTTTGTTGCTATCATTCTCTTGGGGCTGGGGGGAGTTACCTGTCAGCTTGGCTCAGTCCCCCACAACAATCTGTGTTGTAGCTCCTGGGTGGGGATTTGTACCCCAGACTGGAAACCTCCAGCATTTCCCTATGACAATGCTGAGGGCACTGGAGCATCTGTGGCAGGAGGAAAGGCTGAGAGCCCTGGGGCTGCTGAGCCTGGAGCAGAGCAGAGCCAGAGGGGAGCTGCTCCATGCTGAGCAAGAGCTGAAGGGTGCAGGGGACAAGAGGCTGCGGCCAGACTCTGCTCAGTGGTGCCACAGGGTAGTGGGCACACACTGGAAGCCAGGAGGTTGCAGCTGAGCAGGAGGAGCAAGTTGTTTGGTGTGAGGGTGCAGAGCCCTGGCCCAGGCTGCCCAGAGAGCTTGGGGAGTGTCCTTGTGTGCAGAGATTGCAAAGGCACCTGGAGGTGACCCTGGGCAAGCTGCTGTGGGTGAGCCTGCTTTAGCAGGGGAGTTGAACTGGATGATCCTCAGAGGTGCCTTCCAACCTCACCACGCTGGGATAATGGGATTTGCTGTGACTTTCTGACCTGGTCTCTTAGATTCCTTTCCTGTCTCGGAGAGCTTTTCTCTTGCTCTTGGAGTTGCAGGCAGCTCTCCCCAGGGCTGGCAGTGTGCTTTCACAGAGCTCCTCTTTACAGGACTTGTTACCAGCAGTTTGCTGTGAGCTGTCTGAAGCAGCTGATGGGCTGTGGGACTCCTTTGGGTATGTTAGAGTAAATGGGGTGAAGTGGGACAGAAAGTGCGCGTTCTTCTAGGAAACAGCACCTTTTGAACCCCCTTTTTTATTCTCTGCCCATAAAGAGCAGCAGTTTTGGGTTAACTGAAGGACACACGAGCGGTGCTGATGAGAGCTCTTGCTGTTAAAATCCTTCTGATCACACAGCACCAGCTCAGCTGCCATTCCTCAGGAGCCTGGTGGTTTATTATCCTGTGCCCATGTACTCTTTGCCATTTCCCTCCCCCAGGAGCTGATAACAGAGAGCCAGATGCAGTCTGTGTTTGCAGACTTCAGCAAAGCCGACTTCCGAGACCCTGCCAATTACTGCATCATCCCCAATGTGCCAGGCCTGGCTCCCAGCTCCGTTGCCTCGGCAGCCTGGCTCAGCAGCGAGGGGGAAGCTCTGTTTGCTCTGCCCTCAGCAGCAGGAGGGATCTTTGTCCTGAAGCTGCCTCCTCATGATGTACCTGGTAAGGAGCAGGAAGGGGCTGTGTCCTGCTGTCACCACACAGGGTGACATCTCCTCCCCTAGCTCTGCATTCAGCTTGCTTTGCATTTGGTTTGGGGAGTGTGTGCCTTACATGTTTTCTCCACACACAAGGAACAAGTGATAGGATGAGAGGAAACAGCCTCAAGTTGTGCCAGAGGAGGTTTAGGTTGGACATGAGGAACAATTTTGTCCTGGAAAGGGGTTGTCAAGGCCTGGCCCAGTGGTGGAGTCACCATTCTTGGAGGGGTTTTAAAGCCATGGAGATGTGGTCGTGCTGAGGGACATGGTTTAGTGGTGACCTAGCAGTCCAGTTGTCCAGCAGTCAGCTGGTTAACACCTGAACTCAATGACCTTGAATGTCTCCTCCAACCTAAATGACTCAATGATTCTATGAAAAGCTCTTCTAAATCACACCTGTGAAGCCTCTTGCTGGTTGACAGTAAGTATTTTGTTAACTAATAGTCAAATATATGTCTTAATATCCCTTTTCTCTTGAAAGGAGCAGTTTCAGTTGTGGAATTGAAACAGAGCTCAGTGATGCAGCGTTTCCTCACCGGTTGGATGCCAACTGCCATCAGGTCAGTGTCTGGGGTGGGGAATAAGTGGAACTAATTTTATCTTTTTCAATTCCCTCACCTGGATTCTAGCTGAAAGCAAAGGCAAGGCAGGGTCTATAAATACTCTGCCAAAAAAGTGAACTGGGTCAGAGGGCCTGTGGCAGGACGGAACTTGGGACTCAGAATGCTGGATTAGCTCATCTTAACGAGGTCCTGCTGATTCTGCCTGTCTGTGTCTACAAATATGTTCTATCTAGTAATTGGCCTCTCAGGATTTACCCAGGATATGGCTCATGGCCAGCACAGCTTAAGGATTACAACAGTTGGATGTTCTTGCCCTTGTTCTGCAATGTCAGGCCTGTTCCTGACCAGTGTGGATGACAGGGACGCTCTGTGCGTGGATGGGGCTTCTTGCTGGGTTAGAATTGCTGCAGGATCTTAGAGGACATGGCTAAATTTCTGACCTGGAATGAGTCCCCTGACAGCTGGAATGGCTTAGTCCATCAGTGGTGCATCCCTTGAAGCTGGTTGGATCCTTAGTTCCCTCTAGATCCTGAACAAGCTGGAGAAGTGGGACTGTGTGAACCTCATGAGGTTCAACGAGGCCAAGTGCAAGGTCCTGCACTTGGGTTGGGGCAACCCCCAGGAACCAGCACAGGCTGAGGATGAAGGGATGGAGAGCAGCCTTGTGGAGGAGGGCTTGGGAGTGTTGGTGGATGAAAAGCTGGACATGAGGTAGCAATGTGTGCTCACACCCAGAAGCCAACTGTGTCCTGGGCTCCATCCCCAGCAGTGTGGCCACCAGGGCAGGGAGGGGATTGTCACTCTGCTCTGCTCTGGGGAGACCTCAGCTGCAGTGCTGGGTCCAGCTCTGGAGTCCTCAGCACAGGAGAGGCATGGAGCTGGTGGAACAGGGCCAGAGGAGGACAGAGAGATGATGTGAGGGCTGGAAGCTCTCTGCTGTGAGGCCAGGCTGAGAGAGTTGGGGTTGTTCAGCCTGGAGAATAGAAGGCTCCAGGGTGATCTTGTGGCCTTTCAATACTTAAAGGGATATCAGAAAGATGAAGAGAGACTTTTTAGCAGTTGTGACAGGATGAGGGGTGGTGGTTTGAAACTAAAGGAGGAAGAGGTGTACAAGGTGGAAGAAGCTTTTTGCACTGAGGGTGGTGAGAGCCTGTCCCAGGTTGCCCAGAGAGTTGGGAGATGTCCCATCCCTGGAACCATTCCAGGTGAGGTTGCTTGGGGCTGTGAGCAACCTGCTGTAGTTGCAGATGTCCCTGCTGACTGCAGGGGTGTTGCACTAGGTGACCTTGAAAGGTCCCATCCCACCCAAACCAGTCTTTGATTCCACAATACTTTGCCTGCCTTCTGCAAGCACTAGCCTGGGGTTGGGGCAGTCAATGCTGTGCTTCAGCTCTTCCAAAGCAGGTGAAGAACTAGACATCACTGGTGTGCTGGGCTCCTCTGCACCCTGGACACCAACCCACACAGTCCCAAAACACTGCTCTCTCCTCTCACCCAACAGCTGGATTCATTTGTAAACACAGTGTGACAGACACACCATGCCTCAGATCTCTGTGCTACCCTCCATTGTCTTTGAAGCTGTTGCAATCCCCTCTTGTGTTTGCAGAGGGGACTGTGGCCCATCAGACCTGCCTGTCAGCCTCTCTGTGCACTGCCTTGATCACGATGCCTTCCTCTTTGCCCTCTGCCAGGACCATAAACTCCGGATGTGGTCCTACAAGGTGAGGCCAGCAGTCCGGAAGGAACCTCTCCAGATAGCCTGGGGCTGATGGAGCAAAGGCTGCTGAGGGGTTGACAAAGATTTGAGTCACTGAGTCAACTTCTGCCTGCTGGGATTGGGAAGTGACTGGCTTGAGAGAAGCCCTGAGGAAAATGACTTGGGGTGCTGGTGGATGAGAAGCTCAACGTGAGCCCTCAGTGTGCACTTGCAGCCCAGAAAGCCAAACCCTAGCCTGGGCTGCAGCAAGAGAAGCATGGCCAGCAGGGGCAGGGAGGTGATTCTTACCCTCTACTCTGCTCTGGTGAGACCTCACCTGGAGTACTGCATCAGTTCTGGAGCCCCCAGGACAGGAAACATAAGGAGGTGGTGGAAGGTGTCAGGAGAAGGGCCACAAGGATGATCAGAGGCTGGAGCACCTCTCCTATGAGGACAGGCTGAGAGAGTTGGGGTTGTTCAGTCTGGAGAAGAGAAAGCTCCAAGGAGACTTTGCTGTGACCTTCCAGCATCTGCAGGGGCTACAAGAGGGATGGGGACGAACTTTTTAGGATGTCAGGTAGTGGTCGGGCTAGGGGGAATGGTTCCAAACTAGAGGAGGGGAGATTTAGGTTGGATGTTAGGAAGAAGTTGTTGCCCATGAGGGTGGTGACACGCTGGCCCAGGTTGCCCAGAGAGGTGGTGGCAGCCCCAGCCCTGGCAGTGTTGCAGGCCAGGCTGGCTGGGGCTGGGAGCAAGCTGCTCTAGTGCCAGGTGTCCCTGCCCATGGCAGGGGGGTTGACACTAGATGATCTTTAAGGTCCCTTCCAACCCTGCCAATTCTGTGATCCAGGGCAATTTGTTGCAGTGGTTGTGGCTTGTGTTTGGGAAGCAGGTGGTGAGTTTCCTCTGCAGCAAAGTCTCATCCCTAGGGCAAGAAGCAGCATTAGGCTACTTACAGACATGCTGGAGCATTGGGGAAGGCAGGCAGGGACACTTACAGGGCTGAGGAGCACACTGGAGGTGTTTTCTGCTGCTTTAGTGGTAATAAGAGCATCTGTAAGATGGCTCCTTGTCAACAAGAAGTTAATAAAAGGCTCTTCTTGCTGTGTGCCACTTGCTCCAAGCATCCGTGCCAAAGCTAATGGAGCAGCACGCTGCCTTCACGGCTCAGCTGTGCTGGAATGCAGATGGGAGGAGGGGGAAGGGTTATCACACATGCCTGGGCTTCCACAGCTCCTGTGCTTGGTGGGAGAGGGTGAGGTGAGACTGGGAAAGCTGGGCAGTGGTTCAGGTACATGTAGAGGTGCTTTATGTACATCCTTTAGGGGAAGATGCAGGAGTCCTCAGCATAGGAAGGATGTGGATCTCTTGAAGCAGGTCCAGAGGAGACCACAAAAGTGATGTAAGGGCTGGAAGCTCTCTGGTGTGAGGACAGGCTGAGAGAGTTGGGGTTGTTCAGCCTGGAGAAGAGAAGGCTCCAGGGAGATCTTTCAGTACCTAAAAGGAGCTTATAAGAAAGATGGGGATACACATTTTAGCAGGGCCTGTTGGGACTGGACAAGGGGTGATGGTTTGAAACTAAAGAAGGGAGATGTAAACTGGATATGAGGAGGAAATTGTTTACACAGAGGGTGGGAGAGCCTGTCCCAGGTTGCCCAGAGAGGTTGTAGATACCCCATCCTCGGAACCATTCCAGGTCAGGTTGTTTGGGGCTGTGAGCAACCTGCTCTAGCTGCAGATGTCCCTGCTGAGTGTAGGGTGGGGTTGGACTAGATAACGTTGAAAGATCTCTTTCCAACTGTAACCATTCTATGAATCTATTAAGATCTGGGCAAGCCTTGGCCAAAAGGGGAGGGAGGAGGGAGAAGGGCAGCTTCTGAGTCCCAAGAATTTCCTAATCCCTTTCTTTTGTCTAGGATCAGATGTGCCTGATGGCTGCAGATCTGCTGGAGTTCATGCCTGTCAGCAAGGAGCTGCGGCTGGCAGCCGGGAGCGGGCACCGCCTGCGGCTCGCCTTCTCCCAGGCCCTGGGGCTCTACCTCGGTGTCTACATGCATGCACCCAAGCGAGGGCAGGTATGGAGTGATGGGCTTTCCTTCCTGGGAGTGCTGCTGGGAAATCACAGAATCAAAAAGGTTGGAGGAGACCTCTAAGATCATCAAGTCCAACCATTTACCTGTCACCCCCATGCCACTAAACCATGGCCCTAAGTAGAACTTCTATATGTTTCTTAAACTCCTCCAGGGATGGTGACTCCAGCACCTCCCTGGGCAGCCTGGGCCAAGATTAACAACCCTTTCAGTGAAGAAATTTCTCCTTATATCCAATCTAAACCTCCCCTGGTGCAACTTGAGGCCATTTCCTCTTGGCCTCTCCCTGTTAACCCAGGAGAAAAGACCTACCCTCCTTTCAGGGAGTTGTAGAGAGTGCGACAGTCTCTCCTGAGCCTCCTCATTACTTACTACTCAGTAAGGCAAGAAATAGGGGAAAAGTTCCATGTTTGACCTTCTGGAGAGAGCAGTATTCTAGGAATAAACACTGCAGGATACACGTGGCCTCGTCCTGGGAGTGGAATTCCCTGGGTGACTAAGCTGATCTGTGAGTGCTACTTCACTTGATCATCTCCTGTGCTGGTAGGATCCGAAAAGCATATGTGTGCCGTGGGAAAAGGAAAGGTCAGAAAGGAGCTAAAGCATGGAAATACTGTTGGTAGCTTTGCACTGGGCTCCTGGGAGCGTGCAGACATATCACTGTGCATTGCCAAACAGTGAGTTCTGCTTCTTGCAGGGAATAATACATTTAGCAGGAGAGAGAATGAGAGCACAGAGGAGTCTCATCTGCTGGGTAGTTTATGTTCTCCAGGGGATTGGCATATGGAATAGAGGTGTGAGTCATGGCTGCTGGGGAAGGGTCTATAGCACAAGTGTGGTGAAGAGCAGCTGAGGGCACTGGGCTTGGTTAGTGTGGAGAAGAGGAGGCTCAGGGGAGACCTTCTCACTCTCTGCAACTCCCTGACAGGAGGCTGGAGCCAGGTAGGGGTTGGTCTCTTCTCCCAAGCAACAAGCAACAGGATGAAACAGCCTCAAGTTGTGCCAGGGGAGGTTTAGGTTGGCCATGAGGAACAATTCCTTCCCTAGGGGGGTTGTCTGTGCCTGTGCCAGGCTGCCCAGGGCAGTGCTGGAGTCACCATCCCTGCAGGGGTTGAAAAGCCGTGATGTGTTGCTTAGGGACATGGTTTAGTGGTGCCCTGGCAGTGCTGGTTAAGTTGGACTCCATGACCTTAAAGGTCTCTTCCAACCTAACTGATTCCATGATTCTGCTGTCCTGCTAGGGCTCTGCTTGGTCTGGTGGGAACACACAGAGCTTGGTTTGCAACAGATGGCCTGAGCACTCAGGGCTTTTCCACCTTAGTCTCCTTACTTACCCTCACCAGCAGTGCTATTTTTCATTTAATCTTTCAAAAGAGCTAGAAATCTTTCAGATTCAGGCAGAGACATGCTTAGCCATCCCTTAACAAACATTTAGGAGGTGTGTTTGTAGTTCTGTGTCTTCCAGCTGGTGAGCACCGAGAGCAGTCGCTACAGCCTCGACCACATCTCCTCCCTGTTCCCCCCCCAGGTGAGTGCAGGGCCCTGGCTCCCCAGAGGCACTGAGATCAGAGGGCAGGTTGCTCTGTGAGAGAGAACAGAGGCCTGGCCCTGGGGATTTGAGTGGAATAAACTCTTCAGGAGGAAATGTTTTGCTGCTGCTAAGGTCTCTGCTGCACCTGAGTTGATAAGAAAGTTGTACTCTCTCTCTCTCTCTCTCTCTTTCTCTCTCTTCTAGGAGACGCTAGTTGACTTTGCCTTAACATCAACTGAGATCTGGGCTCTGTGGCACAATGAGGAGAACCAAACTGTTGTGAAATACATCAACTTTGAACAGTGAGTTTCTAGAGGAGGGAGCCTGGTGAGGTAACTGCCAGAGCAGCTCCAGGAACTGCTCAGTCAAACCCCTGAGTGAGCCACTCAGCTTCCCTCTCCTATTTGCTGGATGTGCAGCAGTACCTCAGTCTTCCTCTTGTGCTCACCTGCACAACTGTGTCTTCCTGCAGTGCATGTCAGATGGATTTCTTCCTTTTTTTGTTGGTTCTGCTTTATAACAAAGCTCAGCTCAGCTGCAGGAATGTGAAGAATGTAACAAGCCAGTGGCTGGCTTGCTGGAAGTGGAGTCTGCTGTGAGCCTGTTGGAGGGAGGGCAGTACCTCACCCACAGCTCCTTCCAAATGGAACTCTTTTCCAAGACTCTGGAGTGTTGTGTCCAGCTCTGGGCTCCCCAGTCCAAGAGAGACAAGGAACTGCTGGATAGAGTCCAGCAGAGGCTAGGGAGATGCTGAGGGCACTGGAGCAGCTGTGGCAGGAGGAAAGGCTGAGAGCCCTGGGGCTGCTGAGCCTGGAGCAGAGCAGAGCCAGAGGGGAGCTGCTCCACGCTGAGCAAGAGCTGAAGGGTGCAGGGGGCAAGAGGCTGGGGCCACACTCTGCTCAGGGGTGCCCAGGGCCAGGCCAAGGGGCAATGGGCACACACTAGAAGCCAGGAGCTTGCAGCTGAGCAGGAGGAGCAAGTTGTTTGTTGTGAGGGTGCAGAGCCCTGGCCCAGGCTGCCCAGAGAGCTTGGGGAGTGTCCTTGTGTGCAGAGATTGCAAAGGCACCTGGAGGTGATGCTGGGCAAGCTGCTGGGGCTGAGCCTGCTGCAGCAGGGGGGATGCACTACATGATCCCCAGAGGTGCCTTCCAGCCCCAATCATGCTGAGATTGTGTGAGGATCATATTTTGAGGTGACTAGTAATAGGAAAGCATCCTCTCTGTCTTTCTCAAGCTGAGAGGACTGGTTTGGTGCCTCACCAGAGCAGGGGTTAAACAGTGGGTGAGAAAATGCTGTGAGTATGCAAGTTTAGGCACAAGAATGCACTGCCCAGTCTGAGAAGTGCTCACTTGTTGAGCATGGACAGAAAGTTGATATAAATGAAGGAATCCAACCAATTCTGTTAGCTTAGGGCCACCTCTCAGCTCTCCTGACTCAGTCTGTGACTTGTCACTAAATCACAGCTCCTGTTAGCAGATCCCCAGGGCTGTGGTGGCTGTGAAGCCTGTGAGTGCTGGTGGAGGTGACAGGTGAGGTTCAGGTGGCCTCTCCTGGGAATGCTGTGTGGCAGCAGTGCAATGCAAAGCTGATTCCAGGTTTGGTTCTCTTCCAGAAACATTGCAGGCCAGTGGAACCAGGTGTTCATGGAGCCACTGCCTGAAGTGGAGGTGCCAGTTCGACCCCACCAGGACCCCAGGGTGAGCAGACAGTAATGAAGCTTCTCTGCCCAGGGGAGCATTAAGACAGTTGAAGTGTACAAATGATATTCATACAGTCCTAAAATGACTCCAAATGAAAGGACAAGCCTCAGCTGCTATCAGCATTAAAGCACTATGTGTGGTTATGAAACCAGAAGTTGAGGGATGAGGAGAACTTCAAGTGAGTCAAGAGAGAGCTTTGAGACCATGAATAAACAAGCTCTGGAGTGAGCAGGGAGCAGTGTGGAGTGATTACTGCTGAGGGGTGGAAGGGATGAGGCAGGGGGTGGGTGTGACTGTGAACTGAAGCTGAAAAGAACTAAGGATCCAGGGGATGAGTTTGAGGGTGGGAGGAAGCACCAGAAGCAGTGTCTTATATGCTCTCTTCCTGACATGCATTTCCTTAAGCTGAAATCTTTTTTGCAGGAAGCTTACCTGAAGTATGTCTTCACTCCTGGTCGCTTCACAAACACAGCTATCCAGAAGGCTCTGCAGGTGAGTGAGAGGTGTTTGGTGCATGCTCTGCTCAGCTTCTCCTTCCTGGTCCTTCAGCAGGATTTCCTGGAGCTCTTGGCAGGTGTCAGGTTGCATTAGATAGTTGTAGACCTGCCAGAAGTCACTGAAGCAAGTTAGCAGTGATTGTGCCATGCTCCAGCCAGTGTGTGCCAGCAGCAGGAGCCAGGATGTGGTTTCCAGGAGGTGTTTTCCCTTAGGACAGCAGGTTGCTGAGTTTGCTTTTCACTCCCTGCTGCTTCAGCCAGGTGAAGGGAGACTCTCAGCCTGCTGGGGTGCTGTGTCTCAGAATACAGCCACTTGGGTCTGGCTCTTCTGGGCCTGTTAAGGACAGAGCAAGGCAACATGTACACTTCTTCGGGGAGGAATGGAAAAGCCAAACTTGCACTGCTCTGGCTGTGGTGATTCTTTGTGCTGTGACCTAATGGAGGCTAATAGCAAGAGAGCTCTGTGGAGGTGTGCAGCACTTATGTCCTTAGTGCTAGGGCACAGGGCATGTGAGGAGCAGCTGAGGGAGCTGGGATTGGTTAATCTGGAGAAGAGGAGGCTCAAGGGAGACTTTCTCAATCTCTACAGCTCGCTGAGAGGAGGTTGGAATGAGGTGGGGGTTGGTCTTTTCTCCCAAGGAACAAGAGATAGTATGACAGAAAACAGGCTTAAGTTGCACCAAGGGAGGTTTAGATGGGATATTAGGAGAAATTTTTTCCCCAAAAGGGTTGTCAAGGCCTGTGCCAGGCTGCCCAGGGCAGTGCTGGAGTCACCATCCCTGGAGGGGTTTCAAAGCCCTGGAGATGTAATACTGAGGGCCATGGTTTAGTGGTGCCCTGGCACTGCTGGGGAATGGTTGGACTTAAGGATTATATTCTTAAAGTCCCTTTCCAACCAAAACATTGCTATCCTTCTATGCTCTGCCTACCAGGAACCTTCCTTCATCTCCACAGAAGAGGGAAGCTGGGTCTATGTCCTTGTATCCCACATTTAGCAGCCAGACATGGGGTGTTTTGTAATGCTTTTGCCCTGTATGGTGCTGTCATGTTTGCTTTACATCCCTCACTGCTACTTGAGCCTCAGGGACACAACTCTCTTGCTTTGAGGTAAAAGTTTCTGGTGCTCCTTTTCAGATCATTTCTCAAGGAAGCGAGAGACAAATGGATCTGACGTGGGATGAATTAAAAAAGGAGGCTACCTCGGCTGTGGAGAGTGAGGTGAGACTCCCCCTTCTGTGTGTTGTTCTTACAGTCATTGTATTGTGACAGTTCAGTCAAGTGAGGTACAAAGTGACCCCAGACCTTGTTTCATCCTTGGTCTCTGCAGAGGAGTGATCTGTCTTCTTAAAGTACAAATCTTCATCCTTCCTGCCTGGATTTTCCATTCTCCTTCTTTCTGTGGACTCCTCTCATGGTGTTCTGCTGTCTTTGGGTGCCCTTTGGTCACACATCTTGTGCTGGGCATTTTCAGCTCCTGCAGATGGGTGCTGGCCGCCACCACCCAGAGCCGTTCCTCATCATTTTGGGCACCAGAAGATAATCTACTTAGGAAACCTCTATCTGAACGATCAACTGGCTGTCATTTGGGGTCTGAATTTGCCCTGTTTTATCCTCCTCCATATTTTCTCTAAGCCAGTAGTCCTTCCACGTGTAGCTCATCCTTGAGGCTGCTCAGACTAGTGCTCACAAGTTCACCAGAAAGGTGCTTTTTGGGGCTCTGTAGCAATCATCATGTGTGGTGTTTTTAAAGAGAGCTGCAGTGCTGATCTCTCTTTTCTTGATGTCTCTGGTGCTTCTTCATCTGAGATTGTACAGAAACAGTTCTTGTGGGCTTTGGTCCTTTTGCTGGTTGGTGTGTTGGAAAAAACCCTACATTTTGTCAGGAAGGTGGTGAGGAAGAGAACTGAAACTGATGTTTATAAACCTTAACTGTGGGAAGGTGACACACTGGTCATGAGAGACCAGACACCACTCTGAACACTACAGTTCTTCATAGAATGGTTTAGGTTGGAAAAGACCTCTTAAGATTATTGAGTCCAAGTGTTCCTCAGCACTGTCAGGGCACCACTAAGCCATGTTCCTCAGCACCACAGCTCCAGGCCTTGGAAACGCCTGCAGGGATGGTGACTGCAGCACTGCCCTGGGCAGCCTGGCACAGGCATAGACAGCCCTTGCCAGGAGGACATTTCTCCTCATGTCCAACCTAAACCTCTTCTTGCACAACTTGAGGCTGTTCCCTCTTGTCTTGTCACTTTTTCCTTGGGAGAAGAGCCCAACCCCCACCTGGCTCCAGCCTCCTCTCAGGGAGTTTCAGAGAGTGAGAAGGTCTCCCCTGAGCCTCCTCTTCTCCACACTAACCAAGCCCAGTGCCCTCAGCTGCTCCTCACCACACTTGTGCTCTCTCTGTAGTCACCTGATGTGTTTGTTCTGCTCCTGCTAGTTCCAGAGCAGTGTGACAGAGTATGAGTGCTCACCAGAGGAGTTCTGGCAGCTGCAGGTGGCCTCCTGGTCTAAGTTCTATACCTGGTGCCTTCAGTATGAAGCAGAGCTCTCGCGGCCGCTGGCCCTGCATGTGAACCCCTACACTGGCATGGTGTGCCTGCTGAAGAAGGTGAGGCTGACTGGGGGTGGCTCTTTGGCCAACTGAAACACTGAGCTCCAGAGAAGAGTTCTCTTGCCTGAGGGGTGCTTGGGGCAGCTCAAAGAAGGTTTTTTTCTCCCTTTCTAGGAGTCCCTGTCTTTCCTGATGCCCTGCCCCTGGGTGGATCATCTCTACCTCCTCTCCAACGGGCGCGTCCTGAGCGAGGACAATGCTGCCACTTTGGATGGTAAGCCAGGAGACTTGGAGCTCTTGCACTGCTGGAGGCTGAAATGCTGCATGTCTGGGCAGAGGGATTCAGGACTTCCAGAGAGGTCTCCTCGAGCTCTGCTGACTCCATAGTTAGAACCACAGAATCATTGTGGTTGGAAAAGACTTTTAACATCATCAAGTCCAACCATTATGAGGACAGGCTGAGGAAGTTGGGGTTATTCAGCCTGGAAAAGAGAAGGCTTCGAGGGGATCTTATAGCAGCCTTCCAGTACCTAAAGGGGGATTGTAAAATAGAAGGGGAGAGACTTTTTAGCTCGTCAGACTGTGATAGGACAAGGGGGAATGGTTACAAGCTGAAGGAGGGGAAATTTAGATTGAAGATTAAAAGGAAGTTCTTTACCTAGAAGGTGGTTAGGCACTGGCACAGGCTGCCCAGAGAGGTTGTGGATGCCTCATCCCTGGCAGTGTTCAAGGCCAGGCTGGATGTGGCCCTGGGCAACCTGGTCTAGTGATTTGCATCCCTGTCCATGGCAGAAGGTTGGAACTAGATGATCTCTAAGGTCCCTTCCAACCTGGCCATTCTATGATTAACCAGCACTGCCAGGACACCACTAACCCATGTCCCTCAGCACCACATCTCCATGGCTTTGAAACCCCTCCAAGGATAGTGACTCCACCACTGCCCTGGACAGTCTGGGCCAGGCACAGACAACCCTTTTGGGGAAGAACTTTCTCCTAATGTCCAAGCTAAACTTGCCCTCGTTACACCTTGAGGCCATTTCCTCTTGTCCACTTGTCTGGATGGAGGTAGTTACCATATTTTGGCATTCATAGGACCCACTGACAGCCACAAGTCCTTAGTGCAAGCACTTCTCTTCCATTAAATTCCCTAATCTATGTCTTGCTGATGGAGTAAACGCCAAGCTATGAGAAGAGGACACTTGTGACCCCTCAGGCATGTTGGACTCCAGTGCCCATAAGTTTTTTAGTGCCATGGTTTTGTATCCATGTGGAGAGGGACTGTGCTGGCTCTTGTCTCCAGGAAGTAAATGCCCCAGTAAGTTGTCATCCAGAGTGTCACCACATTGTGCTCTAGGCTTTGCTGGCCCTGGAATGATGTTTCCCAAGGAAAAAAAGCAAGAGAAAAGGTTCCCTAAGCTCCACTTCCATGCTCCAGTGGTTTTAGGTTTTTCTAAAGGAGAATCATCATCTGTTTGGTTGAGTTATTTCTGGCTCTGAGGGAAGGGAAGCTGGAGGCCAGCAGTTCCTGCTCTGGCTGTTTCAAGCCTCTCCAAAAAATGTGACTTAATTTAAACCCCAGATCCATACAGGCTGGCATTGCAAAGCAGTGACTTAACCCCTCAGCATTTCCAGCTCACGTCTAAGGATGTGAAACTCCTCTCTCAGCTCAGAGAGGTGATGCTGGGTGTTCTGGTGGCAGAGCTAAGCTACCTGAGCTGTTTGCTCTGGGTTTATTTTTTGCTCTTGTTCTGTACTTATTCCTTCCTTTCAACCTGTGGATGGAGAAAATCCATTGGAGGGAATTTTGTTGTTTTATTATTGCATTAGTATTTTTTTGCTTTCCAAATGATAAAGCCCAAGTCCTTGTCAACTTCTGTTAACCATGTGCCAGCAGCTAAAGGCTGGGGGCAAGAGGCTGGGGCCACACTCTGCTCAAGGGTGCCCAGGGCCAGGCCAAGGGGCAATGGGCACACACTGGAAGCCAGGAGCTTGCAGCTGAGCAGGAGGAGCAAGTTGTTTGGTGTGAGGGTGCAGAGCCCTGGCCCAGGCTGCCCAGAGAGCTTGGGGAGTGTCCTTGTGTGCAGAGATTGCAAAGGCACCTGGAGGTGATGCTGGGCAAGCTGCTGGGGCTGAGCCTGCTGGAGGAGGGGAGTTGAACTGGCTGATCCCCAGAGGTCCCTTCCAGCCCCAATCATGCTGGGATTGCGGGATTCCTGAGTTTTACTTTGGCCTCAGGGCAGGCTCAGTTTGACATGCAGGGTTGTGACCAGTCTGCTGAACTAACTGGTTTGGAGTGGTCCTCCCAGCTTCCCTTTGCAATCTGCTGAGAATGTACAGTTAGATTCTTTCCTTACAGATCTGGAGATGTCTCGGGATGTTGTCTGTCTTGTCCAGTGCCTTCGCCTGATTGGAGAATCCGTTTCCATGGACATGGCATTCCACATGGAAATGGCTTGCTCCTGCCTCCAGTCTCCAGAAAAGGCTGCAGAGCAGATCCTGGAGGACTTGCTAGCTAATGACACGTAAGAGATGGTTTGGCAGAGATACCTGAGCAGGGATTGCCTTGGGGCTCTCCTTGATTGCTATCAAAGTGCTTTTGGGATGTGCTCTCCCTGTGCTCCAGGAGAGTTTTCCAGAAGTGGGGAAGGATTGGTATTGGTGATGCTTGCAGGGTTTTCCACAGAGAACCCCCTTGTTGTTGCCTGGGGCCCTCTGGAAAAGACATTTTAGGGTTTCTCAGGTTAGCTAGAAAGCAGAAGAGGAAGACATTCCTGTTAGGTCATCAGTGCAGTGTGGAAAACAAGTCTGCAGACCTTAGGTAGAGGTCAGAGCCTTGGTCTGGGCATCCGTTGCTGTGCTCACCTGCTGAAATCATTCCCTGTGGAATGCCAGCCATCTGACTGCTATTTCCTGGTAGCCTGAGGGTGTGCAATAAATAGACTAATGCCTGCAGGCTCTGTAATAAAACTCTTAAGCCAGAAGAGGATTCCCATCAGGAATGTCCAAGCTGATCAGCTCCTCTCCCTTGCAGGGAGGAGCAGTCTGGCAGGAAAGGGAGCCCTCTTCAGTTGAAACCTCGTGTTGCTGATTTAGTGGTGGTGGTGGTGTTATTACTACTACTATTATTATTGTTATTATTACTATTATTTTATCCTTTTTCCTTTGCAGGAGGAATGTGCTAAAGGAGATCCAAAGCAAGCTGCAGGAGCTGAGGAATCCCATCCATGCCATCGGCGTGCTCATCCGAGAGCTGGACTACGAGACCGACGCTGACCTGGAGAGAGGTGAGAGCTCCACAGCAGGCAGCTTGGAGCTGGCAGAGGGCTGGCTCAGCAAGCCTCCTCCTCCACCTAGTTCCTCCCTCCCCTTACCTCTTGCCTTTTCTCTTGCAGCTCAGCGCCTGTGCCCGCGGCTGAAGCTGAGCCAGCTGTACGGCAGCGGCAGCGCGAGCAGCGTGGTGTGCTGGGGAGTCTGCAGGCTTGCCACTATCCGCTTCTGCCTCTGTCGGGACCTGCTGATCCTCCAGCAGCTCTTGCTGAGGTTGGAAGATCCTGTGAGTACAGCCCTTTGAACTTTGGGATCTGGGATCCAGAGCTCTTGTCTCTTCCCACAAAAGACTGGAAGCTGTTGGAGCTAGCTCCAGGCTTAGGCGAGCCTGTGCGTTGAAGGGAAGCAGCCTTGCCCCAACTCCCTTTTCCATGCAGAGCTCCCTTTGTGGGAGGACGGGTTGTTTCCAGCCTCCTGCTTCAAACAGCACTGCCTGAGCATGTACAGCTCTCCCATCTACCCCCATCATCCCACTGCCCTGCCCAGAGCACACACAATCAGAGTTGTTCTGGTTGGAAGAGACCTTCCAGATCATGGAGTGCAACTGTTCCCCAGCACTGCCAGGGCACCACTAAACCATGTCCCTCAGCACCACATCTCCATGGCTTTGAAACCCCTGCAGGGATGGTGACTGCAGCACTGCCCTGGGCAGCCTGGCACAGGCACACACAACCCTTGCCGCAAAGAAATTGTTCCTTATGGCCAACCTAAACCTCCCCTGGGGCAACTTGAGGCTGCTTCATCCTGTTTCTTGGGACAAGAGATCAACCCCCACCTCACTCCAACCTCTTTTCAGGGAGGTGTAGAGACTGAGAAGCCTCAGTGGTATCACCTTTTATCACCTGGTGGTTTGGGTGGACACAGGACTGTGGAACAAGGCCCCACAGGAGCAGAGTGATGTTTCAAAGCAGTATTATTGACTGCTATAGTTTCTTGGTTGAAAGAAATCCCCTTCTTCCTGGCTAAGTTGTCCTGGCAGCATTTAAGCCTGTTGCAAGGTGCCCTTCAGGAGGCAGCTTCTCTTGAGGCACATGACCTGCTGCTGGAGGAGCTTGATGTGCTTGTGAAGGACACCAGCATACCTTGATGTGCTGGTGTCCTTCACAAGAGTGGATTGCTTGTCCTCCTGTGTCCCCTGCCTGTGATACTCTTGGCTGGAGCCTACAGGGACACAGTGCCTCTGAAGTGTTCTCTGCAGCAAAGCCGTCATTTCTGTCTGGGTGACATCAGTACAGCAGCTCAAAGCACCTTTGTATTGGTGTGTCCCTGGTGCCAGCAGGTGCTGGTGTTTCAGGTACTTGGTGTGCACAGAGCTTTCTTTGTTCAGCTTTGTGGCCAGCAGGGCAGGGAGGGCATTGTACCTCTCTGCTCTGGGGAGAACCCCAGCTGCAGTGCTGGGTCCAGCTCTGCAGTCCTCAGCAAAAGAGAGACTTGGACCTGGTGGAGAGCATCCAGAGGAGGCCACAGAAAAGATGCAAGGGCTGGAAGCTCTCTGCTGGAAGAAGACTCCAGGGTGACCTTATCATGACCTTTCAGTACTTAAAGGGACCTGTAGGAAAGATAGGGACAGACTTTTTATCAGGGGCTGTTGTGACAGGACAAGGGCTGATGGCTTCAAACTAGAAGAGGAGACTTAGACTGAATAGAAGGAAGACTTTTTTTCCACTGAGGGTGTTGAGAGCCTGGCCCATGTTTCCCAGAGAGGTGGGAGATGCTCCATCCCTGGAACCATTCCAGGTCAGGTTGGCTGGGGCTGTGAGCAACCTGCTCTAGCTGCAGATGTCCCTGCTGAGTGCAGAGGGATTGGACTAGATGAGCTATAAAGGTCCTTTCCCACCCCAACAACTCTGTGATTCTATGATAACTTCACCCATGGGGTCTGGGCCACCAAAATAGTTAACTCTAGTTAATTAACTGGTCTAAGGTGACACTAATTGCTCCTGGGTGGGCTGAGTTAACTGCTGGGCTACTGACCACCTCAGCCTTGGTCAGAGGATGAGCTGAGCCTGGCACAGTATCCCAGTATGTTGGGTTGGAAGGGCCCTAGAAAGATCATCTAGTGCAACCCCCCTGCCAGAGCAGGATCACCTAGACCAGCTCACACAGCAATGTGTCCAGGCAGCTCTGCAATGGNCTCACTGCCTGCTCTTGCTCTGGGTTTGGTCTCTCTCACTGTGCCCCCTTGGCTTGCAGATGGTTTTGGGAGGGGGCCAGCTGTTCCAGCCTCAGCAGGAGCTGCTGCACCGCACCTCTCCCCTGCTGCTCTCCTACTACGTGATCAAGTGGGCAAGCCAGCGCCTGGCCTCTGACGTCCCCATCGACACGCTGTGAGTCTTCACCTGCCAGGGCTTGGAGCTGCCTGCTCAAGCCACAGCAAATCCCCTTCCTGCTAGGAAAAACTAGTGGCTGCTGTGGGAGGATCACTGCAGGAGTTCAGCTTGTGCTGGGGAGGATTGGTTCCTTGGGGCTGACTCTAATTATGCCCTGCAAGGTCTCACTGGTCAGGGCACTGTTGCCTTTTTCAGCTGTAGGAGTTGTTGGGAGTTGAACAATGAGAATAATTAAAGCAGGAGGTGTTTTGTTGGCTGTTCACTGATGGCTTTATTTCTTCTCTAGGGAATCTAATCTGCAGCATCTCTCTGTGCTGGACTTAGCAGACACTGCTGCTCTCACACCCCATAAGCTAGGTAAGATGCTCCACAGCTCATCAGCTCTCAGATTCTGTTATTTATACCTCTTGCAGCCTGTCTTTCCCTCCTGAGGGAAGTGCCTTGTGCAGTGTGTGGGTGAATGACCTCACTTCACAGGGGGATGTTCGTCAGGCTGTTCACCAAAAATCAACCACAGCAATTAAGTGTCTTGTAGCATTAGGCTTGGAGCAGAGATGTGGATCTTTGTCTTATCCTGAGCAGCATGGGCATTATAGACTGGTTTAGGTTGGAAGAGATCTCTAAGATCATCAAGTCCAGCTGTTCCCCAGCACTGCCAGGGCACCACTAACCCATGACACTCAGCACCACAGCTCCACAGCTTTTCAACCCCTGCAGGAATGGTGACTCCAGCACTGCTTTGGACAGCCTGGCACAGGCACAGACAACGCCCCTGGGGAAAGAAATTTCTCTTCATACCCAACCTAAACCTCCCCTGGCACAACTTGAGGCTGTTTCATTCTTTTGCTTGTTCCTTGGGAGAAGAGACCAATCCCCAGCTGGCTCCAAGCTCCTGTCAGGGAGTTGCAGAGAGTGAGAAGGTCTCCCCTGAGCCTCCTCTTCTCCACACTAAGCAAGCCCAGTGCCCTCAGCTGCTCCTCAGCACACTTGTGCTCTAGACCCTTCAGCAGCTTCCTTGCCCTTCTCTGGACACACTCCAGTACCTCCATGTCCTTCTGGGAGTGTAGGGAAAGCCTTGCACAGCCAAATATTGTTAATTCTGGCCCTGCCAGTATCCACCTCTCTCTCCCATCCCTTAGGGTAGCTGTGGTAAGCCAGACCCAGTCCTGCTCACTCACCTTTATCCCACCGCAACCAGGAGCTCAGGGAAGTGAAAGAAGGTGGAAATCCTTCCCTAAAACATGTTTGTGCTTCCAAAATTTGGCAGTTCAGACAAGAGTTTTGCTCACAGCCAGTATTTGCAGCTGATAATTTGTTCACATTTTACCAGGCTTCCTGCAAAGTCACACACTTGGGTCTTGGTGGCAAAATCCTCCTGGGGAGAATATAAGGGAAGTTAGTGAGGAGGATGTGTGCCTTGAAGTGGTTACAGAGGGAGGTGGTGAGCAGGGTAGGGAGGAGAACACAGGGAAGAGCTTGCTGTGACTAGCCTGCACTTGGAGGCTGAGACACTTGAGAGGATGCTGAGAAGATCAGTGACAAACAGGCAGCAAGTGCAGGGCTGTGAGCTGGAGGAGAGTGTTCTCCACTTGCTGCTGACAGGCTCTTTGGAAGCAAGCTTTGACCTCTCCCCAAATGCAAGTCAGTTCAGGAGGCCTCCATGTAAATGTCAGTGTGTGCAAGTGAAGCTGAAAACATCCTTTGTGTGCTCTGCTGGGGTGGGCTGGTTCTTGGCCAGCTGCTGAGGAAAGTCCTGTTTGGCCACTGTGCTTCAGGAAAACTATGTGAAACGGGGGGAAAAATGGCAAGGAGGTGGTAGCTGAGGGAGAGGCATTGAAAACAGGGAGCAGAGGGGAGATTGGGCTGCTGGAATGAGGAGGGGGAGGCATTTGAGCAGAGCCAGAGAGCCACATCAGCACTCCTTCAAAGCTGCTCCCCTGAAACACTCACTTCTAATGGAAAGCTGCTGCTGGCTTGGGAACAGCATAAGCTGAGAGTGAGCACAGCCTTTTTATTTGGTGTTATAATTAAGTTGTGGTTAATAAACATTGCAGTATGTGACTCTTTGATCTGCTGCTGCTCCCTCTGACTTAACCAGACAGCAAGAGAAACCCAAAACCAACAAGTTCAAGTTCTGACCATGCTTCTTTTGCTCTGCTTTAATCCCTGATGCTTGGGCTGATGAGCACAGCATGCTGGAAAAGGCTGGGACAGCTTCTGTGGCTCCTCTACTCAACATTCCATTCTCTTCTCCTTTCAGTATCAGGCCCTCTGACAATTGTGGAGCTCTTCTTCCAGGAAGTGGCCAGAAAGCACATCATCTCCAGACTCTTCTTGCAACCCAGCACCTCTCTGGCTGAAACAAGTCTGAACTGGCCCCATCTCATCACTGCACTTGTGGCTGACTTCCTGCCACTCCTGTATCCTTGGCTGGAAAGGGGCTTGCTTTCCACAGGCTGTGAGCAAGGGGAGTTTCATGGCATTGCTGGAGCCCCTGTGTGAGATGACACAGAATCACATCCTGCTCCTGAGGCTGGCAGCACGAGTGGAGCTGTGGGAAGAGGGTTGGGGCTAGCAGAGAGGGGTTAGGGGAGCAAGGTGCATAGTGTTTGGGACTCTCTGTTGGCCACGTCTGCCACTGAGCTTCCTAAATCAATGCTTTCCACACCCAAATGCCACGGAGAAGCCTCCTGGCCAGGTGACTCTTGCTGCTGCTAATGGGTTTTGCAGGTATTGGGAGGTTCCCCAAAATCCATCCCCATTTTGGTGCACGCTAAAGAAAGGATTTGAGGTTTCTGACTTTAAGCCTCCTGAGCTCTAGCAACTTTGCCTTGGGGAGGTGTGATGCTGGGAGATTTGGAAGGGTGACAAGGTTTGGGCAGTTGTGGCTTAGATGTGCTAATGGTTTTGTTGTAATATGGATCAATCTTCTTACAGAATAAAGACTGTAGAAAGAGCAGCTTAGGCTTCTCTCCTTTCTCCGCACAAAGTGAGTCCAAGAGGCACACCGACTGCCAGAATACTTCTCCAAGCTCTCTGAATTATTCCTTAACCTCAACTCAGATGGCCCAGCAATCCTGGCTTTCTCTTCCCTGAGTGCCTGATGAGCAGCTGTCAGTACATCCAGCTGCAGGTGAGTCCACAGAGTCATGCAATTGTTTAGGTTGGAAGAGACCTCTAAGATCAAGTCCAAACATTCCCCAGCACTGCCAGGGCATCACTAAGCCATGTTCCTCAGCTCCACAGCTCCAGGCCTTGGAAACCCCTGCAGGGATGGTGACTGCAGCACTGCCCTGGGCAGCCTGGCACAGGCACACACAACCCCCCTGGGGAAGGAATTGTTCCTTATGGCCAACCTAAACCTCCCCTGGGGCAACTTGAGGCTGTTTCATTCTGTTGCTTGTTGCTTGGGAGAAGAGCCCAAGCCCCAGCTGGCTCCAAGCTCCTGTCAGGGAGTTGCAGAGAGTGAGAAGGTCTCCCCTGAGCCTCCTCTTCTCCACACTAACCAAGCCCAGTGCCCTCAGCTGCTCCTCAGCACACTTGTGCTCTAGACCCTTCAGCAGCTTCCTCGCCCTTCTCTGGACACACTCTAGCACCTCCATGTCCTTCTGGGAGTGTAGGGAAAGCCTTGCACAGCCAAATATTGTTAATTCTGGCCCTGCCAGTATCCACCTCTTCTGGGAGTGAGGAGCCCAAAGCTGAGCCCAGCATTGGAGCTGTGGCCTGCCCAGTGCAGGAGGACAATCCCTGCCCTAGTGCTGCTCACCACGCTGTTTCAGATCACTGTTCCTCCAGTGCCTCTTCCCATGCTCCCCAGGTTCCTGCTAGCTGCTTGTGCTCCAGATCTGAAGCTGCCATTTCCTTCTCTGCAGCAGCACATGACACCTTCCATCCCCTGCCCCATGGCACTCCTGGAGGCACAGGCTGTCAGCAATGAGATCTTTCTCCTGTGTTTAGCAGAACCTTTTCTTCTCACACTCCCTTCCACCTGGGTGCTGCTTTGCTTTTTGTTGTGTGAGTCCCATCCCCAGTGCTCTCCAGGCAGGACATGCCAGGGCCTCTTTGGGCAGCATCCTTCTCCCTACTGCCATATGTGTGTGTGCTCTCGTGGTGCCAGTTCCTTTGCACTGCTTTCACCTCCCTTGCATCCTGCTCCAGGAGACACAAGAGGCTTTTATCTTGGCAGGAGCAGGTTCTTCCTCCTCCCCATTCTCTTCTGCCACACTCAGTCAGGCATGTAAACTTGGATTAACCTCAGGGAGCTAACAGCAGATTTGCTGTGACCCAAATAGAGGTGGAGATGCAGGAAGCACCCTGTGAGTAACGGGCACAGAGAAGGTCTAGTGACCAAAGTGCTGGCCTGGGACAAGAGCCAAACCTCTCCTTGCTTATTTATTCTGTGTGACAAGCTGTTGAACAAGCCTGGGGTAGGATTTATCTCTTGTAAGTGGCTAATCTGAGCAGGGAATCCAGGCTCAGGATGCATTGCCACGTGGCTTTGGGTAGCCTCCTGGCTGGGCTAGGTGAAGTGTGTGTGCTGGGGGTTTGTGCACATGCAAAGGTGCAGGTTGGCCAGTGAGACCTTGCCACCAGGTCCTGGCTCCTCCTGCTCCCTTCCTGCTGAGTCCCAGAGCTCTGCTAGCAGGACATCTCTGCTTCTCCAAGTAAAAGGAGCACATGCTGCTCTCCCAGGCATGAGGGATGCCAGCTTTGGAGTTTTCATCATGCTTCCTGGCTACTTTTTGCTAGGTGATGACACTTTGCAGCCATTCTATTATCCTGGCAGGGCAGGCACAGGGCCAGGTTGAGTTGTAGCAACCTGTAGGTTTTGGCCAGCAGCCATGTTGTGGCTTTATTTATGGGGTGTCCTTGGTGTCATCAGCCCTCCACCCCATATCCATCAATGCATTGCTCTGATCCATGGTCCTCCTTGGCTGTTCTGCAGACACTGCTCTTCTAACACTTGCTTTGCCTATTCTCCTGCTGCCTTCACACATCTGTGCTCCCCTTCAGGCTTTGTGCACACCACTTCCATGTTGCCTTTGCAGCTCAGTGGTTGTAGAGAGCCTCCTGACTGAGTTTTGGGGGTGCTGGGTGCTGCTTTTGAGGTAGTTTGTAGAGATCACATTCAGAGCAGCTCATTCATTTCCTAGGAGCATGTCAGAGATGTCTCCCCATCAGGACTGTGGGGCTGGGGAAATTGGGCCTAAAGTTGGAGGAGTGGGATTTCTGTGAGCACAGCAGCTAAAGAGGCCACCAAAAGGGTGCTTTGGTGTTAGAGACCTAACTGTGGGTGCCTGCATGTCACAAGTGAGAGCTGCCCTGCCCTGCCCTGCCCCTCTCATTCCTCCTCTCTTGCAGGAGTACATTCGCCTGCTGCAGCCCTGGTGCCACGTGAACATGGGCTCCTGCTCCTTCATGATGGGCAGGTGCCACCTTGTCATGGGTGAGGGGCACAAGGTAAGGTCCTTATGTCCTTCTGGCACTGCCTCCCTCTGGGCTCTGAGACCTTTTCCCTTGAGAGGGTGGCAGGTAGGGCCAGCCTTATTTCACGGAGTGGTTTGGATGGGAAAGGACCTCTCAAGGTCATCTAGTCCCATCCCCTTGCAATGAACAGGGACACTGCAACTAGAGCAGGTTGCTCACAGGCCCAAACAGCCTGACCTGGAATGGGTCCAGGGATGGGGCATCTCCCATCTTTCTGGGCAACCTGGGCCAGGCTCTCAGCACCCTCAGTGTAACACACTTCTCCCTTGTATCCAGTCTAAATCTCCTCTTTAGGCACAGTCTGAAAATCCCTTGTGGTCTCCTGTGGCCCCTGGTGCCATAACTGTGCCCACAGCAGAGGGAGCATTAAACTCATTGCCCATGGGAAAGTGTGGGGAGTGATACCCATGTTCCTAGAATCCTTGGATGGGTAAGATGAGCTCATTAGCCTTCTGGCAGTCATCCTAGGAGAAGGACAACTCTGATTCCAAACCCGGGCAGATGGAGCTCGTTTAGCCCTGTAAGGCCTTCCAGCTAAGAGGTTAAACCTCTGTCCTAAGGACTTGGCTGCCAGCGTCCAAGCTTGCTAGGCCCTGGCAGATGAAGCTTAGGACTAAAGGGTGGGTCCAGCTCTGTGCATGCTGTGTCTCACCTAAAAAAATCCATAGCACAGGCTCGAGGGTGCTATCTGCTATCCTCTTTTTATCAGTGTGCTTGGAAAAGGCACTGAGGAGGAGCATGGCTGGAGCCCTCCCTGGAGCTTCGTTCACCAAACCTAGCCACGAAATCTCCTCTTAGTTTCAAGCCGTCATGCCTTGTCCAACCCCAACAGGCCCTGCTTAAAAAGTCTGTCCCCATCTCTTAAGTACTCAAAGGCTGCACTAAGGTCTCCCTGGAGCCCTCCCATTCCTGCTGTGCAAGTCAGGAAACATCCCCCTCAAGCTCTGCCTCGTTTGGGCAAAGGATGAGGTTGGAGTGGAGTGGTGGGATCTGCTCTTGGGGAAGTTCTGGTTAGCCTGGGGCCAGCAGAGCTGGAACAGGCAGTGCTCTCCTCTCACCAGTCTGGCAAGCTGGGCCAGTCACCTGAGGGCACACACAAGTTGCTTTCTGCTCTGCTTCCAGGCTTTGGAATGTTTCCACCAGGCTGCCTCAGAGGTGGGAGGAGAAGAGTTCTTGGACAGGCTGATCCAGGCTGAGGAGGGGGAGATGATCTCCACGCCACACATGCAGTATTACAGCAAGGTACAGCTGGGCTGGCCCTGCCTGCATGCTTCTTAGAGAGTCAGGCAGCACTGAATCTCTCCACACAGACACTGCTCAGCTCCCTGCTTTGGAGGAAGTGGCTTTTGAGACTCAAAATCTACTTTTTTGGGGAGGTGAAGCCTCTGTTTACTTCCTTTGGGGGGTGGTGATGAAGTGAGTGTGAAAGCCAGGTGCTTTCCACCTCTTGGTTCCCTAATAGCAGAGGACTTTGTTGTCCAGCAGACAAAAGGCAGGGTGAGATCCAGCTGCTGGAAGCAGAAGCCAGACGTGTCCAGACTTGGATGTGAGATGCTGCTTAAGGGGAAGATTATTAAGCTTCGAGACAAATGAAAATGAATGTGTTTAAAGTGAGGTAGAATCATTCTTCCTGCATAATAACACAGTTCAGACAGGCTGCAGGCTTGGGCAGGGAATTTCAATCAGGGATTCCCTGGTTTTAAACTCCAGAAGACACCAGGATTGTCAGGTGCCACTGGAGAGGGAACTCCAGTGTGTGAACCCTCCAGAAGAGCCAGACCCTGGGCCTGCTTGTACTGGCATTTGCTTCAGACCTCTGCAACCTACCAAAACCTTTCCTTTTTCAGTCTAATCACTTAGAAACATTAGCAAAAGCTTTTGATTTGCTCTGAAGGTTAGTAGGGGCAGGAGGAGCTCTCCAAACAAACCTCACCAACCTGCTCCCAACTTCTTGTCCTCTCCAGGTCCTGCGCTTGCTGGACATAGTGGGTTTACCAGAGCTGGTCATCCAGCTGGCCACCATGGCCATCATGGAATCAGCAGATGACTGGAGAAGCCAGGTACAGGTCACTGCTTTTACATCCAGATGTCTCTTCAGGGAGCTTCTTTTCCTCTGTATGACTCAAAACCTGTTGGTTTGTGCACTTTTGGTGTTTCCAGGCTACGTTGAGGACGTGCATCTTCAAACATCACTTGGATTTAGGACACAACAGTGAAGCATATGTTGCCTTAACTCAAAACCCAGACCCAAGCAGGTAGGTGACAGTTTGATGCCATTCTGCTCACTTCTCTCCGAGGTCCAGGTACCAATTTTTACACCAAACCAAAGGGGAAGCTGATGCTTTAGGGTAGGACATGGCTGCTGATTAACCTTGTGTAAAAGTGTGTTTAAAATACTTCATTTCTGTGAGGACAGCAGAGATTGGCACTGTCTCAGAGGAGGGGTGGGGGGAAGAAAAAGCAGATTCGGGAAGGAGCCAAAAGACTAATTGAAGGATTGCATGTGGGATTGCATATTGGGAAGCTTTGGGAGTCCCATCAGTTAATAAGGAAAAGACTTACAGAGTTGAAGTTTTCAGCTGGGAAGTGAACTGGCTGTAGAGGAAGCTTTGCCCCAGCAGAGGAGGCTGTGATCACAGAATCACAAAGGTTGGAAGAGACCTCTAAGATCATCAAGTCCAACCATACCTAGCACTACCATACCACTAAACCACGGCTTTAACTACCACAGCTAAATGTTTCTTAACCACTTCCAGGTGTGGTGACTCCACTACCTCCCTGGGCAGCCTGGGCCAAGACTTAACAACTCTTTCAGAAAAGAAATTCCTCCTTATATCCAATCTAAACCTCCCCTGGTGCAGTTTGAGGTCATTTCCTCATGGCCTCTCCCTGTTAACCCTGGAGAAGAGAGCTACCCCCATCTCAGTCCAGCCTCCTTTCAGGGAGTTGGAGATGAGCAGGAGTGACTGGAATAGACACTGAGAGAAGTAGGAATGCATTTGAATTGAGGCTGAGGGAAATCTTACCCAACAGGGCTGAGGGACTCTGCTGTGCTCTGGGGAGAGACCTTTGCAGAGGATCTCTGCTGTCCAGGATCTCTCCTTCCAGCTCAGAAGAAGTCTGAAGGGACTTTTTAGTGCTAAGCCAGAATAAAACCCTGTGGAGCTGTAAAGTACTGCATCTGGGAAGGGACAACCCCATGGATCAGTACAGACTGGGAACTGATGTGTTGGAGAAGAGCCCTGGGGAAAAAGCTCTAGGAGTGCTGGTGGCTAGGAGGATGCCCATGAGGCAGCAATGTGCCCTTGTGGCCAAGAGGCCAATGGCATCCTAGGATGCATNCTGGTCCCAGAGCAGCAGGTTCAGGGGGTTGTCCCCTCCTGCTCCTGCAGAAGGCCTGTTGTTTCTCTGCAGGCAGCTGGACTGTCTGCGGCAGCTGGTGGTGGTTCTGTGTGAGCGCTCCCAGCTCCAGGACCTGGTGGAGTTCCCCTACATCAACCTTCACAATGAGGTAATTGGCCTGCCTTAGGCTCAAGTGGGGCACAGGAGCTCTCTGTAAGGGAGCTGCTGAGCCATGGGAGGCTCTGTGTGCTGCAGGTGGTGGGGATCATCGAGTCCCATGCCCGGGCAGTGGACCTGATGACCCACAACTACTATGAGCTGCTCTACGCCTTTCACATCTACCGCCACAACTACCGCAAGGGTAAGGCTGGGCACGGGCTCACAGCTCACCTGGCACACAAAGCCAGCCCTGGCCTGGGCTGCAGCCCCAGCACTGTGGCCAGCAGGGTAGGGAGGGGATTGTGCCTCTGCTGTGCTCTGGGGAGACCTCAGCTGCAGTGCTGGGGCCAGCTCTGGAGTCCTTGGCACAGGAGAGATATGGAGCTGCTGGAGCAGGGACACAGGAGGCCACAAAAATTATCAGAGGACTGGAAGTTCTCTGCTGTGAGGCCAGACAGAGAGTTGAGGTTGTTCAGCCTGGAGGAGGCTCTAGGGAGACCTTCTTGTAGCTTTTCAGTGCTTAAGTGGCCTAGAAGAAGATGGGGATGGACTTCTTAGCAGGGCCTGTTGTGACAGGACAAGGGCTGCTGGTTTGAAACTGAAGAAGGGAGATTTAGACTGGGTAGAAGGAATAAATTGTTTACACTGAGGGTGGTGAGAGCCTGCCCCAGGTTGCCCAAAGAGGTGGTAGATGCCCCATTCCTGGACCCACAGGTATCACATATAACACAGATATCACAGTATGTTTGGGGTTGGAAGGGACCTAGAAAGATCATCTAGTGCAACCCCCCTGCCAGAGTAGGATCACCTAGACAAGGTCACACAGGAATGTGTCCAGGCAGCTCTGCAATGTCTCCAGAGAAAGAGACTCCACAGCCTCCTGGGCAGCCTGGTCCAGTGCTCTGGCACCCTCACTGCAAACAAGTTCCTCCTCGTGTTAATACTAAACCTCCTGTGGTCCAACTTGCTCCCATTCCCTCTTGTCCTACCATTGGATGCCATTGAGCAGAGCCTGGCTCTCTCCTCCTGACACTCACCCTTCACATATTTCTAAGCATTGCTGAGGTCTCCTGTCAGTCTCCTCTTGTCCAGGCTGAAGAGACCAAACCCTGTCAGCTCATTCCTGATGATGATCTCCCTGCCCTCAGCAAGGGGATTAGACTAGGTTCTCTTTCAGATCCTTTCCAACCCAAACCAGTCTGTGGTTCTCTGACCCCACATCCCCTGCCCCTTGCATCCTGGCTGACACCTTCCCCTTCTCTCCTCAGCTGGGACAGTGATGTTTGAATACGGCATGCGCCTGGGCAGGGAGGTGAGGACACTCCAAGGCCTCCAGAAGCAGGGAGACTGTTTCCTGGCTGCTCTGAACTGCTTACGCTTGATCCGCCCCAAGTACGCCTGGATAGTGCAGCCAGCTGCTGGAGCTGTGGTAGGAAACACTCACTGGGCTGCCTGGGAAGCCTTTGACCTGAGCTGTTGCCTGTGTGGGCACTTAAGAGCTCTACATTTGGGAAGGAGCTCCTAAAACCCTTTCCTATGTGATGAATTAAGTTGTTGGCTGCATTAATTGGATGCTCTCATTTTCTCAGCCACCTTGAGTGGGGCAAGACAGTACTGCACCATGCAGTCATCAGTTCTGTCTTTCACCCTTTTTGGAGCAGGGTGGGAGCAGGATAGCTTTTATGAGGGGGCTGGTGGATATATGTGGGAATATATTGCCTTTTGTCAAAGAGAGAGCAAATTTGGGGGAGTCTGAAGAGCTGGAATACAGCTGAAAAGAGAATGACTGGGATGTGGTATGTGTTTCAGATCACTTTGCAAGGAGGTGGTGACCCTAGCCTGATCAGCTTTGCTTTGTGTTTCTGATAGCCAGACATAAGTGTAACCTGAACTGCGGAGTGGTTGTATGGCTTTTCTGATGCAGATCAGGGCTTGGAACAGAGAGCTGGGGCTGTGTGGTATGGAGGCAGTGTGTCCTTTGGGAAGCAGGTTGGGCATAAACCCTCTTTCTGCTCTTTCCCTGCAAGTACGAGCGCCCTGGAGCGTCCCCAAAGAGAAGCCACGACGGGGAGTTCACAGCTGTTCCACGTGAGTGCCTACTCCTGCCAGAGCAGCCTTTCCCCTGCCCTCTGAGCTGGGTGATGGCTCAGGGGCAGCTTCCACCTCTGTCACATCAATGCTTTGGGGCATTTAAAGTCATGAACTCTCCCAGTGTTAGTGTCTCCCAGTCACAATATGCTGCCATGTAGCAGCCATTCCCGCAGGAGCTCCTATACACACTTCTCTGCAGTGTGAAGCCTTGTCAGTGCTTTTGCTTTTGGGGGAAATAACTTGTAATTATTACAACAAAAAAGCATTTGTGAGGCAGTTTCTAGTTCAAGACTTTTCTTGTTGGTGCTCTTGGACATGCTGCTGGGGCAGCAAGTCTCTGCTGGTAAGACCCTCACTCTGCCTGTGTCTAACCAGGGTGGTGAGGGCTGCTTAGAGTCATAATCCTCAAAGTAGGAAAACTTAAGGTCAGGTATTTGAAAAACAATGATTTCAGGATAAGCCTAGCAGTCAGGCATGAGAACACCTCTGAGAGGGGAGGAATGGGAGGTTTGCAGTTCAAGGCAGCAAACCCTGAGCTCTCCTTTGGTGCTATCTGTGGTGCGACTCCTTGTAGAGTGGCAGAGGGATGTAGAAGTGGCCAGCAACAGGAGCTGAGGGAACAGCAGGAAGCTGTGCCAGGGCAGGGTTAGATTAGCTATCAGGAGAAGGTTCTTCCCCCAGAGGGTGATGGAGCACTGGCACTGCCCCAGGGCAGCATTAACAGTACCAAGCCTGACACAATTCCAGCAGCACCTGGACAATGCTCTCAGACACATGCTGTGACTTCTGGGGTTGTCCTGTGCAGAGACAGCAGTTGGACTCACTGATCCTTGTGGGTCCCTTCCAACTGAGGACATTCCATGATCCTATCAACACCCCAGGAGCCCTTGGTGTGCTCTCTTGCAGCAGCTCGGCAGATTGAGATCCTGGAGCTGGAGGATCTGGAGCGGGAGTGCGTGCTGGCGCGGATCCGGCTGACTCTGGTGCAGCACAACCTGTCAACAGCAGCTGTGGCAGGTAAGAGTCATGCAGTGCATCCTCCTCTTGCTTCCCCTCAGCTTTCTGCAAGTGTGTTTGGTTTTTTTTGCTTTCATAGAATCCTAGAATGGTTTGGGCTGGAAGGGACCTCTGGAGCTCATCTAGTCCAACCCCCCTGCAGTGGCCAGGGACATCCCCAACTAGAGCAGCTTGCCCAGAGCCCTGGCAAGCCTCACCTGCAATGCCTCCAGGGATGGGAACTCAACCACCTCCCTGGGCAACCTGGGCCAGTGTTCCACCACCCTCGTGGGGAGGAACTTCTTTCTCATGTCCAGTTTAAATCTACTCCTCTCCAATTTAAAACCATTGCCCCTTGCCCTTTCACTGCAGGCCTTTGCAAACAGGCCCTCTGCAGCCTTCTTGGAAGTTCCCTTTAGGTACTAGAAGGTCACTAGTAGGTCCCCCCAAAGTCTTCTCTTCTCCAGGCTGAACAATCCCAGCTCCCTCAGCCTGTCCTCATAGCAGAGGTGTTCCAGCCCCCTGATAATTTTTGTGGCCTCCTCTGGACCTGCTCCATCAGCTCCATGTCCTTTCTGCTTTGCTGAGCTCTAGTAAAGGTCTAGATGGGGCTAGGGTTGAGCTGTAGTTAGTTAGTCCAGCCTAAACCTCCTCTGGCCCAACTCAAGGCTGTTTCATCCTGTTGCTTGTTCCTTGTGAGAAGAGCCCAAGCCCCAGCTGGCTCCAAGCTCCTGTCAGGGAGTTGCAGAGAGTGAGAAGGTCTCCCCTGAGCCTCCTCTTCACTAACCAAGCCCAGTGCCCTCAGCTGCTCCTCACCACACTTGTGCTCTAGACCCTTCAGCACCTTTTTGGCTTGCTGGAAGTTGTCACCAGATCAAGCAGAACTTGAAAGCTCTAGGGAAAAAAAAAAAAACCACAAACCTTAAATTATTGTCCTGGACAATCCTCCTTCAGAAGCCTGTTAGCTTCTCAAAGTTGTTCTTTGCTAGGGAGCAGAGAGCTGCAACTCTCCCACCCTGACCCTTTGAGTGTGTTCTGCTGCTCTCCAATACAAGTTCTGCAACTTGGTCATGTTTTTCCCCTTCAAGTTATCAGTAGAATATGACATCCCCTTAAGTAAAGACTTGAACAGCTGGTTGGAGGGCAGGCTGGAGCCATAGTTTCATCCTGCCTGCACTGGCAGATGCCATGTTGATGTGGATACAGGCTGCAGGGCTGCTGCACCACTGGCAAGGCTGTCCCCTGCACACTCACCCCAAGAGTGCCAGTGTTGGCCTACAGGCCATACATTGCTGCCTGTGTCCCTTTCCAGCTGGTGCGTGCTTGGGGACACCTCTGTGGGGCACTGCTGCTCTGTGCAGTCCCTCCAAGGGCTGTTCCTGGGCTCAGGAGATGCTCTGGAAGCCAAGAAAGCCTCACCCTATGTCATGAGAAGTGTTGCTGCCCAGTGAACTCTGCTGCTGGATTGTGTGGGGTTAGACCTCAGTAAGCACTGGGCTGTGACTGGGGGGGAAGCACTCACCAGGTTCTCCTTCCCTGCAGGCAACTCTACACCCAAGGAAACAGTGGCTCTCCTGATCCGGGCTGGCCTCTTCGACACTGCCATCACTCTGTGCCAAACCTTCAAGCTGCCCTTGACACCCATCTTTGAGGGACTCACGTTCAAGTAGGTGGTGAGCTGCTCCTCCTGGCCTCGGGGGATGTGTGGCCAGAGGGATGTGCTCTATGTGTGCTGCTCCCCAGCAGGGTGCAGCTTGCAGCTCCCCAGGCTCAGAAGGCAGCACCTGACCTGTCTGCTTGCTGACATGCTGCACACAGCCTCAGCAGCTGCTGCCTCAGGGCTTTGGAGGTGGAATTTTGCTCTTTACACATGAAAAGGAAAAAGAAGGGAGTGTTGCTGAGCAGCTAGGGATGGAGGAGAGCTTTCTCCCTGGTCTGAGGGGAGAGAGCTGGATCTGACATGCATAGAATCACAGAATTGTTTTGGTTGGAAGAGGTCTCTGAGATCATCAAGTCCAAGCATTCCCCAGCACTGCCAGGGCACCACTAAGCCATGTTCCTCAGCTCCACAGCTCCATGGCTTGGAAACCCCTGCAGGGATGGTGACTCCAGCATTGCCCTGGGCAGCCTGGCGCAGGCACACACAACCCTTTTGGGAAAGAAATTTCTCCTAAAGTCCAAGCTAAACTTCCCCTTTCTGTTGAGCTGGCTCCTGACAGGCTCCTGCTGCTGCCCAGTGAGCTGCTTACAGAGGATTTGTGCAAGCTCTTGAGCAGCTCTCAGAGTGCTTGGCAGAGCACTCCCTCCTCCATCTGATCTCTGTGCCACATGTTTGTTCTCACACCTCATCTCCTACCCCAGGATTCCTCTCTTTGCCTCTTCACTCTTCCAAAAGATGCATAGTTGTTCAGGAGCTCTGCTGTGACCTGTTCCTGTCACACAGAGGCCATCTCTTGCCCACAGTCAGTCCCTGAAGCTTGCTGACTTACATTAATTCCTCTCTGACTCTTTGAGCAGCTTAGAAATGCCTCCTATTGCCTCCTTTCCCTGCCAAGCCAGCTAATTCCTAACTGTTATTTGGGAGTGGTGCTGCAAGGGGTGGGTTAGATGCTAGGAGCTGTGGCAGAGGGAAAGGGTCAGGCTCTGAAGGCACCATGTTTGCATGGCTCTCTCTTGCAGATGTGTCCAGCTGCAGCTGGGAGGGGAAACAGCACAGGCTGAGGCCTGGGACTGGCTTGCAGCAAACCAGCTCTCCTCACTGGTTACCACAAAGGAGTGCAGGTGGGTTCTTGTCTGGGGTGGGGAGAAAAGCAGAGATGCTCTGTGGGAGAGTGGATCATTGTCTTAGAATCATAGAATCATAGAACAGTTACAGCTGGAAGAGACCTTGAAGATCATTGAGTCCAGTCTTGCTGGAATCCAGAGGGTCAGAGGTTCCTCAAAGCCCCTTAGAGGACACCTGTGGGGCTGGGACAGCAGGAGGGCCATGCTGTCACTGTGTTCTCCCCAGCCTGCTGGATGCAGCTCAACTCACTTGGAATTGTACAGTCAGTTTGGTTGGAAGAGACCTCTGAGATCACTGAGTGCAGTAGCTAACCAGCACTGCCAAGTGACACAAAATGATGTCCTTCAGTACCTCTTCTCCACAGCTTTTCAATCCCTCCAGGGATGGTGACTCCAGCACTGCCCTGGGCAGCCTGGACCAGGCACAGACAACCCTTTGGGGAAAGAAATTTCTCCCAAAGTCCAGCCTAAACCTCCCCTGGCACAACTTGAGGCTGTTTCATCCTGTTGCTTGTTGCTTGGGAGAAGAGCCCAAGCCCCAGCTGGCTCCAAGCTCCTGTCAGGGAGTTGCAGAGAGTGAGAAGGTCTCCCCTGAGCCTCCTCTTCTCCACACTAAGCAAGCCCAGTGCCCTCAGCTGCTCCTCAGCACACTTGTGCTCTAGACCCTTCAGCAGCTTCCTTGCCCTTCTCTGCACACACTCCAGCACCTCCATGTCCTTCTGGGAGTGAGGAGCCCAAAGCTGAGCCCAGCATTGGAGCTGTGGTCTCCCCAGTGCAGGAGGACAATCCCTGCCCTAGTGCTGATACAAAACAAGTACTGGGTCTCAAGCACACACGTTGAGCCTGGGCCATGTCCTCTGGAGCACCCTGGGGCCTCACAGCCAGTGCCAGGTGCTGCTGGCCTGGGTTGCAAGGGGAAATCTTGCCTTGCAGTGCCACAGATGAAGCTTGGAGGCTGCTGTCAGCTTACTTGGAGCGTTACCCATCCCAGAACAGCCTGTACCATCGCTGTGTCATCAACAAGCTCTTGGTACATGGCATCCCTCTGCCCAACTGGCTCATTAACAGCTACAAGGTGAGAATGGGGAGAGACTCATGCCTCAGGGTGTGCTCCCCAAAATCTCCAGAGCTGCTGGATCACTTTCACCTTGCCCCTTGAGAGCTTCCCTTCCCTCTTCCCAGCTCCAGGAACCAGTGCCAGATGTGTTGTGCCTGTTACTAAGGCTTGGAACAGGTTCCTCTTGGCTCCTCTTGGCCCTGTAGGCACACTGAGTGGCTGCTGTTTCCCTCTGTGACTACAGAAAGTGGATGCTGCTGAGCTGCTGCGGCTCTACCTCAGTTATGATCTGCTGGAGGAGGCAGTGGATTTGGTCCTGGAGTACGTGGATGCTGTGCTGGGCAAAGGGCACCGCTACTTTGGAATGGAGGTGAGCTCACCTGCAGTGTGGAATGTGGTGGAGACTACTCCCTGGGGCAGATCACAGAACCCCAGCATGCTAGGGGTAGGAAGACACCTCTAGAGATCATCCAGGTCAGACCCCCTACTCCAGCAGGTTCATCTAGAACAGGTTGCCCACTGGGCACCACTGAGCAGAGTGTGGCCCCAGCCTCTTGCCCCCTGCACCCTTCAGCTCTTGCTCAGCGTGGAGCAGCTCCCCTCTGGCTCTGCTCTTCTGCAGGCTAAGCAGTCCCAGGGCTCTCAGCTCTCATCTCTCCTGCCAGAGATGCTCCAGTGCCCTCAGCATCTCCCTAGCCTCTGCTGGACTCTCCAGCAGTTCCTTGTCTCTCTAGAACTGGGGAGCCCAGGACTGCAGCTGTGGCCTGACTAGGGCAGAGTAAAGAGGGAGGAGAACCTGCCTTGACCTGCTGCTCACACTCCTTAATGCACCCCAGGAGACCTCTGGCCTTCTTGGCCCTGAGGGCACATTGCTGGCTCATGGGCAACTTGTCCCCCAGCACTCCCAGCTCCTTCTCCATGGAGCTGATTTCCAGCAGGTCAACCCCTAACCTGTCCTGCTCCATGAGGTTATTCCTCCCCAGGTGCAGAACCCTGCACTTGCTGAACCTCCTGAGGTTCCTCTTTCCAACCTCACCACCCTGGGAGGAGAGAGGACCCCATAGTGGGGACCAGCAGGTGTTGGGACATGGTGGTTGGGAGCATTTCTACCAGCAGCACAAGGACACAAGTGTTCCTGTCCCCTGCAGCAACCCCTCTCTGCCACAGCCCCCATGGTATGGCTGCCCTACACTGCTATTGACCAGCTGCTGCAGGCACTGCGGGAGAGCACCACCAACCACTACAGCAGCGTGGTAGGTACAGCTGCGCAGGGAACACCCTGCTGAGGGGACTAGGCTGCCACTGAGCACCTCAGGGTGCCCTGGGTCCTCGCTGACTCCTGCCTGAGCAGCAGCAGGGAGCTGGGAAAGGGATACGGGACAAGGTGAGAGCCCTCATCTCTGACACCTGCTCTGCTCTTTGCCCAGCTCTATCAGAAGCTGCTTGACAAGTTGGAAGCCTACCAGGAGAAGGTTAACATGGTCACCCACGATAACCTGTACCGCCGCAACTAGTGTCACCCAGCTCACCCAACCCGCCCTTGGCCACCTCATTCGCTCCAGATGACAACCCAGGAGCTGACACCATCCCACCCTGTGCTGGCACAGCCTCTGAGGCTGGTTTTTACTTCTATTTTCTCCATGAAGGTCCAGTTAGGGGAGGTGAAGGCACTCTCAGCATGTCCCATCGCTTGCTCATCCCCCCGAGGGGATGGGGACGAGCTGTGGGGTACAGCTCCAGCCCCCACCATGCTCTCAGCGTGTCTTGGGAGTTTCCTTTTATTTATTGTACTTTTGGATCAACTTTAATAAAACAGAAGTGTTATTACAGGTCTGTATCAGGGCATGGCTGCTGCTCCCCTAGGAGCAGGGGGACCACAGGGCTCTTCTTGTCAGGATCCTGGACATACAGCTCCTTCTAGGGCCCATGCTATAGGGCAGGTGGCTCTAGGGTAAGAAGAGGCTGTAGACCCTGGAAGTAACATCATCCTATAGATTAGGATGGAGCTATAGCCCTGAAGGGCAGGATGGAGCCATAACAGGGCAGGATGAGGCTATAGGCTTGAGGAACAGCACTGTGCTGTAGGGTAAGTTGGGGCTATAAGGTATGTTGGAGCTATAGGTTTAAAGGGCAGTGCCATGCTATAGGGTGGGACGGGGCTATAGAGGAGGATGGAGCTGTTGGGCAGGATAAGGGGGGGCTGTAGTGTAACAACTGACCTATAGGGCAGGCTAGGGGACTAGTGTAATGATGGGGCTATAGGGCAGGATGGGTCTATAAGTGTGCTCTTGTGGCCAAGCAGGCTAATGGCATCCTGGGCTGCAGCAAGCAGAGTGTGGCCAGCAGGGCCAGGGAGCNACATTCTGGGATTCTGTGACGGAGCTCAAGGGCACGATGAGGGGGGCTCTATGGGAAAGTGAAGCTGTACTGTAAGCTGAGTCTATAGGGCACGGGGCGGGGGGCTATAGGCAGGAGGTGGCTCTAGGCGCTGTGGCCAGGCAGCAGCACCTAACCATGAGGGGCGGAGCTTCATCCACGCACCATCCCATTTACGTCGTGACGTAACGCGCTTAGGCCCTGGCCCGCCCTCCCAGCGCGCAGACGCTGCCGCGTCTCCCTGAGGCGCTGCTCTCGCTGCCGCCTCCACCAGCATCACTACCGCCATGGGCAAGAAATCCCGCTCGGCGCCGGGCCGCCGACCTATCCTCCAGCTCTCTCCTCCCGGTCCTCGCCGAGATGAGGCGACGGCAGCTCAAACGGAAGGAGCTGATTCGGGTTCAGAGCCCGGTAAAGGAGGGATGGGAATTGAGGAAGGGCCACGCATTGTTGGCGGGGTGCGGCCTAGTCGTGAGGCCTTGGTGCGGCCTAGTCTTAAGCTCCGCGGCCTAGTCGCGTTTACCGGGGCCAGGGGAGGCGGGAGGGAGGCTCCGCCCCGCCTAGCGCTCCCCCGTCCCCCCTCCTTGGCCCTAGCTTCCTTTCCTCTAACGCCTTTTCCCACCCAGATGAACCCGAAGCGGTAGCCGAGCCCCCCCGCAGCGCTCCTAACCCGCCGCCTCCCGCGCCCGCCCCTGTCAAGCCCACAGGTAAGAAAGAAGAGAGAGAAACGCTCCCTTTGAAACAAATGGGGAGGTGTTTCCACTGTTGTTTTTTTTCTTGGCGGGGGGGAGGGGGGGGATTGGGTCACGTTCCCTGCTGCCTGGTTTTCATTAAAAATGTGGGGTTTCGTATAACTTTTTTTTCTGGAGGGTGTTGGGATTGTTCTCCTCTCCTTAAGTCTTATTTTTTATAAGAAGAGGTTGATTTTCTTCCATAAATGCTTTATTTTTGTTGAGGGATGGTGATTAACTTCTTTCCTGAATAATTTATTTTTAGGGGGGGGATTTTAATTTGGGAGTTTTCTTTGTGGTTTTTAACTGGATGTGTTTTTTAATTCTTTTAGGTTGTTTTTTCTGTAGGGAGGTGATTGCTCCTCAAGTACACTTTTGAGTTATTTTGGGGGTGGGATGATTGCCCTATTAAAGCATATTTTTCATGTATTGTAGAACTAGCATAATTACCCCAACTAAGTGCTTTTTATCTGGGTTTAGCCCCCAGTTTTGGGGGGAAGCAGGGCTATTACCAACACTTTGCTGGTTTTTGAGGTGGTGGTACAATGTGAACCATCCTCCTTTAAAGGATTTGGGAAGGGGAGATGGTTTCTTGCCTTAAAAATTTAGAGTTAGGAGATATTTTTTTGCCTAGTGTGAGTTATTTCTAAGGGGAAGAAGATTTGTTAATTAGCTTAATTAAACTTAGTATCAACTTAATGACTAAAATAGAGGCATTTTGGGGAGCACTGACTGTTGCTCTCTGCTGTGCAGGCAAGATATGATGCTCATCCTCCAAATTCTATTCTTTCAGGTGTACAGAATTACTTTTTCCTTCATCTGTTGGTTTTTGGTTTTTTTTGTTCCCAGGGAGGATGTTTCCCACTCCCTGTGTGATTGTGGGGAGCTCATCCCCTCCTGATATTCAGGGGTCTTAAAATGTCCTCATGAATGTTTGGAAGAGGGAAGGGGTTGTTTATCCCCTGAACACTTGAGGAAGGGAGGTGCTTGCCTTGGGGCCAGTGAGTGGGATAACAGTGGGGCCACCCAAATGGACTGCTCCCCTCCCTGAAAGTTTTGCTCTCCCCCACTGACTGCAGGAGGTTTGTGTCTGCTTGGGGCTTACGCAGACAGCGATGATGAGGAGGGTGAAGCCCCTGAGAAGTCAAGCTGTGCAGGGGATGCCAATGGCAGTAACTCAGCAGACATCGACAGCACCTTGGCCAACTTCCTGGCGGTTCGTGGGGCTGCGGTGGGAGGAGGGAGATGTCATGTTTGGGAGGGAGGAGAGTGGTGGGGAGATGGTGGTTCACAGAATCCCAGCATGGTGGGGGTTGAAAGGGACCTGTGGAGATCATCCAGTCCAATCCCCCTGCTCCAGCAGGCTCACCCCCAGCAGCTTGTCCAGTATCACCTCCAGGTNTTAGGGGGCCCAGAACTGCACCCTGTGGCCTGACTAGGGCAGAGTAGAGTGGGAGGAGAACAGTCTTGTCCTTCTTCATGCAGGAAGACTATTCTTCACTCATGAGACTTGCCCTTCTTGGCCACAAGGGCACATTGCTGGCCTGTGGGCAACTTTTCCACCAGCACTCCTAGATCCTTCACCACAGAGCTGAGGTGATCACATTGGCATGTTGTTTTTGGCAGGAGATTGATGCCATCACAGCTCCTCCACAGCCCACTGAGCCCTCTGCTCCCTCCTCCTCCTCCTCTGTGCTGCCTCCCACCCCTCCCCGCCCAGAGCCAAAGGAGTCAGGTTCAGGCCAGCCCTCAGGCAGCAGCAGCAATGCCAACAGCGCAGGCTCGGCACCGGCAACAGAGTGGCAGTATGACACACAGTGCTCGCTGGCAGGAGGTGAGTGACACAACTGCCTGAGGGGCTGCTGTCACCTGCTTCATGCACCAAAAGGGGCTGAGGGCAGTGACACTAGGGAAAAGGAGGTGACACCAGCATAGGGAACTGATCTATTTGGTGGTGGGATGCTGGCTTCTTGTATCCTATGGGTGACAGCTTGTCCTTGTCCCCTGGGCAGTGGGTGAGCTGGAGATGGGTGACTGGCAGGAGGTGTGGGATGAGAACACCGGCTGCTACTACTACTGGAACACCCAGAGCAATGAGGTGACGTGGGAGCTGCCGCAGTACCTGGCGACGCAGGTCCAGGGCCTGCAGCATTACCAGCACAGGTGGGAGAGTCCCCCAGCCCTGTGAGGTGACACACTGGGCCTTCATCCCATAGCTTACCCTTCACTCACTCTCCTCTTCCTCAACAGCACCAATGCCAACGGCAGCTTTGTTACAGCTGCCACCGAGCTGTACCCCCAGGAGAAGGTGACCACCCTGGGCAGTGCCAGCCGTGGGACCAGCCTGGCCAAGCGGGAGGTGAAGAAGGTTAGTCAGACTCACCAAGCACTAGGGTCCTGGCTGCTGCAGGGCTTGTAGACACCTCTCTGGGCTTCCTGGGAAGAGCGTGGGCCACTACTCCATCTGTAGCTGATGAGGGACCTTGTCCTCCTTCCTTCCTCTGCGGGCTGCAGGCTCCCTGGGGCTGGGGCAAAGGGCAGGAAGTTGTGGCTGTTGTCAGGGAGCTCGTGCAGCCGTAGCCGGAAAACTGACACATGGCTCGACTTGCAGGAGGTGAATGAAGGTGTGCAGGCTCTTTCCAACAGTGAGGAGGAGAAGAAGGGAGTAGCTGCAGCCCTCCTAGCACCTCTCCTGCCTGATGTGGTGAAGGAGGAAGAGGAGCGCTGGAGGAGGAAGGTGATCTGCAAAGAGGAGGTTGAGGTGCCACCAGAAGAGGAGGTGAAAGGGGAAGAAGCAACGGTAGCTGCCTCTGAAGAGCCAGAGCCCAGCAGAGATCCCTTAGAAGACACGCTGCAGGAGGAGCTGTGCAGTGTGGTGCAGTCAGGGGAGAGTGCTGAAGAAGAGGAGGAGCAAGACACCCTTGAGCTGGAGATGGTGCTGGAGAGGAAAAAGGTAAGGGGGAAGTTTTTGTCATGAAATGAGACTGCGAATGCAGCTAGGGATAAAACCAGGAGCAGCAGATATTTGTGCCTCTGTCCTGCTTCCTTCAGGAGCATGACCCTATGTTTCCTGTGCTGGTCATATATGAGCTCCTTGTATATCAGGGCACTGATCAGCTTCACAGACTGGTGGGTTGGAAGGGACCTCTGGGGGCCATCTAGTCCAACTCCCTGCTAAAGCAGGGTAACCCAGAACAGGTTGCCCAGGATCACCTCCAGGTGCCTTCAGAATCTCTCCACACAAGGAGACTCCACAACCTCTCTGGGCAGCATGGACTAGGGCTCTGCACCGTCACCTTCTCCTCCTGTTCAGCTGCAAGCTCCTGGCTTCCACTGTGTGCCCATTTCCCCTTGGCCTGGCCCTGGGCACCCATGAGCAGAGTGTGGCCCCAGCCTCTTACCCCCTGCACCCTTCAGCTATTGCTCAGCGTGAAGCAGATCCTCTCTGGCTCTGCTTTTCTGCAGGCTAAGCAGCCCCAGCCTTTGTTCCTCCCCAAGATGCTCCAGTGCCCTCTGCATCTTGGTAGCTTCTGCTGGACTCTCTCCAGTAGTTCCTTGTCTCTCTGGTACTGGGGAGTCCAGAAGTGGACCTAGTAGTGCAAAGGTGAAGGAGAACCTCTCTTGAGATGCTGCTCACACTCCTCTTCATACAGCCCGGAAGACCATTTGCCTTCTTGGCCACAAGGGCACATTGCTGACTCAGGATGGACTTGTTGTCCACCAGCACTCCCAGGCCCTGCTTACCAGCAGGTCAGCCCCAGCCCTTCACACAGATACTGCTGACAAGCCAGTGGAGATTGGCAAACTGCCATTAATGTGGTGCTCTATTTAGAGCAGCTCTTTGCTCTCCTTCCATGGGTGGCTCTGGTCCCTAAGTGCCACTTTCCATCATGTCTCTCGGCAGGCAGAGCTCCGTGCCTTGGAGGAAGGTGAGGGCAGCGTGTCAGGCTCCAGCCCACTCTCCGATGGCAGCCAGTCAGCCTCGGGGCAGGACACGACCCGCAGGCTGGCCTCAAAGCGAGGCAAGTGGAAACTCTTTGCTGGAGCTGCCAGCCCCGAATCTGCCAGTCGAGGCTCCAGCAAAACAGGCCGGGAGAGCCCAGAAGCAGGAGAAGCAGGTAACTGGGAATGGCTCCCTCGGGAGAGGAGCCATGCGGGTTGGTTAGGGACGTGTGCTGGGCAGGGGCCAGGCCTCAAGGGTTGGCTGTTACCACTGTCATCTGCAGCTGAGCTGTCTTGCAGGCTCAGGAAGCTGATAGTTGGCCGAATTCACTTCTTTATCGTATAATTAAAGAAAATACACAGGAGAGTGTCTACATTCAACGCTGTCAGGAAAATAAAGAGTGGAGTGCTCGCGGCTTCACACCAGTGTGATAACTGCTGCACTGCCTCCGCTTCCCTCTGTGACACACAGGGAACCATCCCCTTCTTCTTTCAAAGTTCCATCTCTAAGCTGCCCAGTAACAGTCACCACATTCCCAATGACCCAGGTGTTCCCTGGGAGCTGTTCAGGCAGGACCTCGTTACAAGGAAGATCTGGTTGTTCAGTACCAGGATACTTCACTAGAGCAACAGCAACTCTTTGCCTGCCTCATGGCAGAGCAGGAGGCAGCCCCTTGGCTGCAGCGAGACAGCTGCTTTTCCCAGGAAAAAACAGTACCCATGTGACTGGAGCCTGGAGCAGGCTCTGTCCTGCTGATGCAGGAGATGGTGTCTGCTTCAGGGAGAAGCATGATCTGGACTAGCAGGTCTAGCCTTGTGTGTCCAGGCTGGCTCCAAGAGCTGGATTTGCCAGAAGGTTTTCCTTTATGCCTCTCGGGCTCATGAGCAGGATATCCCTGGAGCCAGCTCTTGCCAGCAGCACTGGTTTCCTGCTTTAGATGCTCCAGAATAATTGAGGGGAAGCTGAGCACCTGCTGCTGGAGGTTGGCTGAGGAGCTGTCCCGCCCAGGAGCACTAGGACACACCAGAAACGTGGAGTTTTTACCCCAAGGGCTTTAGGAGTCCTTCAAAAATTTGGAAATTTGTTGTGGGACAATGAATTGGTTACCTCTGTCCTGTGATGTGGTGGAGGTGAAGCCTTATAATCTCAACAACTTTTTGGGAGCTCTTCAGTCCTTGACAGATCTCTCATATTTAATCCTCAGTACCTTTTCTTGACACAAATTACTAAATTTTAATGACTTCCTGTTGTTGGAAGGTTGGGTATCTTCCTGCTTTCTCAGGCTGTTCCTTCATTCTGCCCTGGTGCAGTAGCAGCTCTAAGTCATCTTCCCATGTCTGGAATGATCCCTGCCATCAAAACACAGAGGCAGTCACCCTCTCTCCTTTGGAATTCCAGGCTCATGTTGCCAGCTTCTGTCAGGATGAGGCTGTGGCTCCTTCCTTGCCCTCTCCTACCGTGGCTGCGGTAGGCCAAGGGCTGACCTCTTGTTTCTTCTCCAGCAGCAGCAAGCACAGAAGCAGCTGATGCGAGTTCAGACAAAGAGGCAGAGTCTGAGGAGCCCCAGGAGAAAGCAAAAACCCAAGGGGCACCAAAAATAGAAGAGGAGGAGCAGGACCTAAAGGTATGGGGACGCAGAGGTGCTTGTCAGTGAGAGCCATCCGTGGCTGGGGGCTTGCCACGCCACCAGCAGTGCCGAGGGAGCTGCTGGCTCCTGGGAGGTGTCCCTTGAGCACTGGGTTATGGGGTTGGCCCAGCCAGAGGAAACTTGCCCCCTATCCTGCTGCCAGTGGGCTAAACTGTGCCCCTGGTGAAGACCTAAACCTCAGGTCCCAACATGGTTGCAAGAGCAGCTTGTCCTGGCCCATTTAGGATTGGGCCAGTGTCTCTGCAGCCTGATGTCCTGGTGCCAGCAAGAAGGGCTTGAAAGTGCTTTACAAGTAAACATTAAAATATCAAGGGAGGCGTGGGGGGTTTAAAGACAGAGCTCTGGGTCTGGTGGTGAGAGAGAAAGAACCCTTTTCTCGTGACTTTGTTTTCACCAATAACAGTAGTACAGTCCTCAGGCACGTGCTCGATCACCTATCCCATTTCCAGGCTAAAGACTCCTCGTCCGTAATCTCTCTGTGTCCATAGGCTGCCAGCACCTGTTCCTTTGTGTCCTTTTTGAAGTTGTTAGGTGCAAATTGGAGATTTGCAAATAGAGAAAAACTTATCTCCTATGAGGGTGCCAGAGCTGCCTAGAGAGGTTGTGGAGTCTCCTCTAGAGAGATGCCAAACCCACCTGGATGTGATCTGGGGCAACCTGCTGTGGGTGACCCTGCTAATTTAGCAGGGGGCTTATAGTAGATGATTCCCAGAGGTCCCTTCCAACCCCCACCATGCTGGGATTCTGGGATTCCTACAGCACTGTGTTGCCTTTTTTTGGTTTTTTTTGCCTTCTTAGCCTTGATTTGCTCTTTCTGGCTCTGGCTGAACAATTCCCTGAGCTGCAGCAGTGGTAGTGGTAGGGGAGATCTCTCTTTGTCCTCTGCATTCCCTGGCCACTCGATACCCTGAGATCTCCTGCAGTGTTCAATTTGGCTCTGGAGTCATTTCATTCTACTAGCAAACATTGTCACCTCCCTGTGCCAGACAGCTTACGGACAGGGAATCGCCAGCTTATGGTAGAATCCCAGTGGAAACCTGTGGTGGCCACTGACCTCCAGCCCTGCCTTCATCGTTTTCCTGGCGTGAAAGGGCTTCACTATCATCACCTTACGAGATTTAACATCTCCTATCAAAGAACTCTTTACCAGAGTTTGGAAGTGTGATGTGCCCAAAGCCACTGAGCCTCCTTCAGCATCTGCATCTGGTTCTTTCACTTTAATTTCTGTTGAGTAATGATCAAACCCCGTGGCAGGAGCACTACCATGCCCCAGCCGGCTGCCAAAGCCTGGTAGCCTGTCTGCTGTCCCCTTTCCTGCCAGTCCTGGCTGGGTGACTGGGCTGTGTGCTGTTGGGTGGTGCTTTCCATGCAGGATCCCCTTAGAGCTGTCAGAGGAATGCCGGCTCCTCGGCTCGGCGGCACCGTGCGCTTCATCGCCTCGGGGTAATCTCTCATCTGCCGGCTCTCTGGTTTACAGGAGATCGGACGGCTCCTCCTCCGCTGCGAAGTGGGATCTTCCCTGGCTTCTCCAGAGCCACGTTAACGTGGGGATTCATTTCCCTGCACTGTCTGTCTGTCTGGCCCATCCCTCTCTGGAGACAGACACCGCCTTGTTGGCTTTGGGGACCTTCCAAAGCCTCTTCTGAAGAGTGAAGGGGAAAAATCCAGAAGACAATTTTAGAGCCCTCCTTAAAGCGATTGTGATGCCGTTCACAGGCGTCAGCACCATTTCTGCTTTTTGGTGGCTTTGGGGCTTGTAGCTGCTGTCCCCTCAGTCAGGGGGATTGACACAAGGGAGTTCCCATGCCCCTGAGCAGAGTCTAAATTGGAGATTTTACTTCAATTTGGTTGAGTAATTGTGATTGCTGCAGGCTGGCCTGAATCTTAACCTAAGCTTTATATCTGCTCAGGAGTAAATCCAGAGCTGTTAGCCTTCTCTTGCATTTTCCAGCCAGTTCCTGTGGAAAGTGGTGATTTACAAAGGCTGAAATGATTCCATCCTGGCCCATTCCCTTTGGAAAATGGTTGAAGTGTTAGAATTCATGCTTCCTGCCCTGGTGATGGCTCTGCTGTGGCAGACCCAGCCCTTATCCTCCTGTGCTGGTGGAGCCGTGACTGCATAAAATCCTCACCAAGGAGCTGGGGTTCACCGGCACCTCCCACTGCTGCTGAGGGGGTCTCATCCTGCCACCCCAACCCCATTCCTGGGGTGCAGGAGATAGCAGAGCTTCAAGGAGGGGGTGACAGGCTCAGATGATCAGGGTGACATATCCCAGCCCCACCAGGCTGAGGGGCTACAGATGGTCCCAACTCTGGTTTGCCGTAGGGCTTCAGCAGTCCTGGTGCCACTCCCAGAGGGTGGCTCTTGACTGTCCCCCTTCTCCTGGCAGTTTCAGATCGGAGAGCTGGCAAATACTCTGACTAGTAAATTGGAGTTCCTGGGCATCAACAGACAATCTATCTCCAACTTCCACATGTTGCTGTTGCAGACAGAGGTAACCAAGCCTTCGTCCCTCGCTCCGACCTTCTGTTCCGAAGCGGATCAGATACTGTCCCGTGCACCGAGGGGCCGGCACTGCGTCAGCCCCTCCTGCAGGGCCCCTCCTCCTCCTCCTCTGCAGGGGGGAGAGCATGGCTTTGCACCTGAGGCGGTGTCTTCCTCCCAGCCCCCTCCCTCCATCCCGCATCCCATGTATGCCATAAGGGAACCTTTCCCGGATCTCGTGTCCCGTGCCCAGGGGGATCGCTCAGCAGCCTCCCTCAACGGCTTCCCCTCCCCGCTTCTTGCCCCTCTAGACCCGCATTGCAGACTGGCGAGAAGGTGCTCTCAATGGAAACTACCTCAAACGCAAACTCCAAGATGCAGCCGAACAGCTAAAACAATACGAAATTAACGCCACCCCTAAAGGCTGGTCCTGCCACTGGGACAGGTACGCGCTCTCCTACCTTTCTCACCTTTCATCTCTGACATCTCAGACATGATTTGTGACCATCACCACCTGACGACGTTGGCGCCGTCCCTTCTGGGAGACCCGAGAGCAGCTTCTGTTAGCAGTGCTGGGCAGGCAGAGAAGCGTCCTGCGCTCACAGAGTTTTGGGGCCAGCCACCAAACTGGAGGAGGCCGACGGAAGTTGCTCAGTGCTTTTGAGACGGAGCTGCTAATCCCAATTGGACAGAGCTGGTTGTCGCTCTGGCGAGCGTCGAGCGCTGCGGAGGGCGGGCCTGGGGGGTCGCGCATGCGAGAGCTCTGTGAACTTTACAGGATCTCTGGATCACCTCTTCTGACCAACAGCTCTGCAAAAGAACAAACTCCAACTCACCAACGGAACGAAGAGCAAGAGTTCTGTCACCTGCCAGCAGGTCAGACCCAAACATTTCTTTGTCTTATTTGGCTTTTCTTGATGAATTGTTTCCTGTGGTTTTGAAATCTTTGCTCTTTTGTTTTTCAGCTCCCAGATCTGCTCCCTCTCTCTAGCATTCACTCTGTGTTTGACACCAAGAGCTCTCCTTCCCTCCGTGCACCACGGGGTAGGGGAGCAGCCACTTCTCTCCATTGGGCTGTTCCCCCTGGTGCCTCTTCTCTCGGAGGGCGACTTGTCAGCCAAGGGCAACGGCTGACAGTCCTGATGGCTAGCCAGACAGAGGGGGTGTGCTGGCCTGCTTTTCTCAGCCCTCCCCTCGGAGCTTTGGAGGGGGGGCTCAGGGCGAACTTCAGGCAGCCAGTGATGCCAAAAACAAAACCAAAACAAAACCAAACCAAAACACAAAGCAAATCGAAAGAAAAAACAAACAAAAGAAAGCTTTGAGCTCGGGCCTCTCCTTTTGCCTCTCTTGTCCTCAGAATGTTGGTTTTTGGTTGTGTTAGGGAGGAGCGGCAGCCCTGCTGCAGCAGAAGGGTCTTCCCTGCGAGAGCCGCAGCGCTGTCGTGGGCAGGCCCACCTGGGAGTGTCGGGGGCAGAGAAGAGAAGCTAAAGCCCCTCCCCTTCTCTTGTTTGTGATTTAGGGAGCATAGACGCTATTTCTATGTTAACGAGCGCTCAGGAGAGTCCCAGTGGGAGTTCCCCGACGGGGAGGACGAAGAGGAGGGACAGCGAAGCACCGACAGAAAACCCGACGGTCCTCCTAAACCACCTCCACAAGACAAAGGAGAGCACGCCGAGGACACTGCCGAGCGCTCCTCCTCCTCAGGTACAGCCCCATGAGAGGTGGATGTTGGGGAGGTTTTGGGGAGGGTCCTGGCTCCAAAGTGAGACCCCCCCAGAGCGCTACAGCAGCATGTGGCAGCACTGGCTTCCTTCTCTCCCTGTGTCCGAGCTGTCCCCATAGGCATCCCAGTGGTGGTGGGGAAGGCAGTGAGGTTGAGCCCATGGACAGAGCTCTGCCTGCCCACTCAGTCCTGGGCAGCAGGCAGGAGCAGGCAGTGCACTCCATAGCCTGGGTTTTCAGGCCTGTGTCAATATGTATTCTTCAGGCTCCCTTTGTAAAGAATCCTTCTCAGGCCAAGTCCCTGCTACGTCTCTCATGCCGCTCACTCCATTTTGGACTCTGCTTCAGTCCTCCGTCCCAGTCCTCCAACCTCCTTTGCCTTTGGAAATGCCTCCGCCGCCTCCGCCCCCTCCCGACTCGCCCCCACCACCACCCCCACCACCACCTCCTCCTGGAGAAGACGGCGAGATTCAGGAAGTGGAGATGGAAGATGAGGGGGGTGAGGAGCCTCCTGCCCCAGGAACGGAAGAAGATGCTCCCCTGAAGCCTCTCCTGCGCCCAGCTGCCAGCAGCACCCAGGTGAGTGGTGAAGCTCTGGGGCTTGGCTGGTCCCACCACCCTGTGCCAGGAGTTGTTTGGCCAGTCTTTGGGCCACCTTCTGCCTGGCTCAGTGTTGACCTGGATGCTCTCTCCTAGGTTGAGCCGAGCCCAACCCCGCTGCTCTCGGCCAAGCCGCAGAAGCGGAAAGCTGCAGAGATGAGCCCGGGGCTGATGCAGCGAACAGCCACCATCGGCAGCTGCCCCGTCATCTACAGCCAACCCCTGATGGCCACCAGCAAGTACCAGCCCTCAGCCATGCCCCTCAGCTCCCTGAGGCCACGGCAGCGGCTGCAGGCAGAGATCCAGGGTCGCCCCAACCTCCGCCTCACCCCGGGCCACGCCGGTGCCACGCTGGGCATGCAGTCAGGTTACCTGGGCGTGACAGCGCCTGCCGCCCCCTCCGTCATCAGCTACTCAGAGTGCCCCGTGCCCGTCAGCCTCGCCACTGCCACTGTGCCGCCAGCCCCAGGCCGAGGAGCCCTGCCCGCAGAGCCCCCTCCGCCCCCACCGCCTCCCCAGACCCCACCGCCACCCACACCTAAGGCTCCACCACCGCCAGAGAAGGAGAAGCCGAGGAAGGGGCGGAAGGACAAGGTGAGGCAGGAGTTCTTGTGTGCCAGGTGCTTCCTCCTCCCTTCCCAGCCACCTCACCGTGGCCTTTCTGTTCCTGGTGCAGGGCAAGAAGGGGAAGACGAAGATGCCATCACTGGTGAAGAAGTGGCAGAGCATCCAGCGGGAGCTGGATGAAGAGGAGAACTCCAGCTCCAGTGAGGAAGACCGAGAGACCACAGCCCAGCGGCGCATCGAGGAGTGGAAACAGCACCAGCTCATGAGGTACTGGGCACTGGGAGGGAGCTCTGGCAACACTTACACATGATGCACTGCTTGGCTCAGCTCTCTGGAGGACATCATGTAGAATCACAGAGTGGTTTGGGTAGGAAGGGGAGGTTTCAAGGTCATCTAGTCCAACCCCCCTGCACTCAGCAGGGACATCTGCAACTAGAGCAGGTTGCTTACAGCCCCAAACAACCTGACCTGGAATGGTTCCAGGGATGGGGCATCTACTGTCTCTCTGGGCAACCTGGGACCAGTCTCATCACCGTCAGAGTAAAAGAATTCTTCCTTCTATCCAGTCTAAATCTTCCTCTTAGTTTCAAACCATCACTCATTGTCCTGTCACAACAGGCTCTGCTAAAAAGTCTGTCCCAGTCTGTCTGGTAGACCCTTGAAGTACTGAAAAGCTGCAAGAAGGTCTCCCCAGAGCCTTCTGTCCTCCAGGCTGAACCACCTCAGCTCTCTCAGCCTTATCCCTGGAAGGGTGGGGATAGCATCACAGAATCATGGAATCATTTCTGTTGGAAAAGACCTCTAAGACCATCAAGTCTAACTGTTAACCAAACACTGCCAGGGCACCGCTAAACCACGTCCTTCAGCACCACATCACCAGGGCTTTGAAACCCTCCAGGGATGGTGACTCCAGCACTGCCCTGGGCAGCCTGGCACAGGCACACACAACCCTTGCCAGGAAGAAATTGTTCCTCATGGCCAACCTCAACCTCCCCTGGTGCAACTGGAGGTTGTTTCCTCTTGTCCTCTCACTTGTTCCTTGGGAGAAGAGCCCAACCCCCACCTCACTCCAACCTTTCAGGGAGTTGTAGAAAGGGAGAAGTTCTCCCCTGAGCCTCCCTTTCTCCAGACTAACCCCCCCAAGTATCCTCATCACCAGCCCTGGGCTGGCACAGGGGAGTGATGTGAACTGTCACCTTGTGTCCCCCGGATGCTGACAGCCTGTTGTGTCCCCGCAGTGGCATGGCTGAGCGGAACGCCAACTTCGAGGCACTGCCGGAGGACTGGCGAGCGCGGCTCAAGCGGAGGAAAACTGCCTCGAGCACGTGAAGCTGCCCCACTCCTGCCTTCTTTTGTTTTGGGTTTTTTGTTTTTATTTGCTTTTTTTTTACAGATGTACAGTTCCAGGCCCCTTCCCCACTTGACAATTGTCCAATAAATTGTAGCAGTTTGGGATGTGCTGTCTGGTTGAATGGGGACTCTCCCTTTCCCTGCTGGGGTGTGGTTTGGGGCCAGTGGTGGCCCTGGCTCAGGCTGATGCCCTGAGGGCCCTTTGAGGTCATGCTCCTTTGGGCACCTGCCAGAACCAAATCCCTCTGGCTCCTTTCCTGGCACCGCCCCATCCCTCCCGTTTACTGGTCACTGGGCAACAGCGTCCCAGTTCCCTGGCACTGCCAGCACTGGAGCAGGCTCTTGTCTGACCATGCAGTCCTCGGAGCACCCCACTGCTGTGCTCAGGGAGGGGAGAGCACGAGCTTTTGGTGCAGGGCTGGATCCTGAACCCTATGACATCTTCATGCGCATCCACCTGCGCTACTATGGCTACTTCCAAGGTGAGCTCTGGCCACAGGGATGCAGCCCCTTGTGTCCCCCAGCTGCTTGGGCTATAGCCATGCTCTTCCCAAGGCCGGAAGAGCCCAGTGTCCCTGGGGGGCCCCTTGGAACAGCACCCCAGCAAGAAGCACCCCACAGAGGTATTCGGCATGGGCAACGCCCACCCTGGCTGCCTGTGGCGTCCCAGGCAGGAGCTGAGCTGTGAGTGACCTCCCCCCCACAGCTCTTTACCACTGGGGTTGGTGCTGGCACCTTAATGGGGGTGGAGGGTGTTTTAGGGGTGTGCTCACCCCAGTGCTCTCTGCCTGGGCTCCATGCTCTCTGATGGAGCCCCCCAGTCCCCTTGCAGCGCCCAGACTGGGCACTCTGGTTCCCTCAGCACAGTACCATGATTCCCTGGGGAAGCCACAGGCACCCTTTGACCTCCCCTTGGCACGGAGGCCGCTGCTTGCTCCCCGGTGGCCTATTGAGTGTGAAGTCATCAAGGAGACCATCGAGCACATAGGTGAGGCTGCGCTCCGGCTGTGTCCTTACCACTCGCCCCTGTACTGGCCATCCCAGCACCCATCTGTGCTCCCCTTCCAGAGTGGGTCCCCCCTGAACCAGAGCCCTTCTGCCAGCCCATGGGCCCTGAGCTGGCCCCAGCAACCCTCAGCGAGGAGCAGGGCACTGTCGTCTATCACCTCAGCCCAGGTAGCAGGGAGCGGCCAGCACCCATGGCTGCCTCCTCAGCCTCCCCACGCCTCCCTCACTATCCCTCTGCACTTCCCTCAGCACCCCAAGGCTCCTGCTTCACACGTGCTCGCACTGGGGGGTCCCCAGGGCCCCTCTCCTCCCCTGCAGTCCCTTTGGAGGGACCCCAGGACACCACGCTGCTCTTTGAATCCCGCTTTGAGAGTGGCAACCTCCAGAAAGCCGTCAAGGTGTAAGCAAGGGGCTGGGGGTGAGGGGTGGGGGCAGTGGGGCCGAGAGCCCGAGCATGGCCCCTCTCACTGCCCAGGGGTCCCTACGAGTACGTGCTGACACTGCGGCCAGACCTGTACACAGCCAAACACACCCAGTGGTTCTACTTCCGTGTCCGAAACACGCGGCGAGAGCCTCTCTACCGCTTCACCATTGCCAACCTGGCCAAGCCCAAGAGCCTCTACAGTAAGGGCATGAGGCCACTGCTCTACTCCCAGCGTGATGCCCAGAGCCGTGGCATCGGCTGGCGACGCGTCGGGGACGATGTCTGTTACTATTGCCACAGCAAGAAGCCAGCTGTCTTCTGCCTCTCCTGGGCATCGCGCTTCCCCCACGACAGCGACACCTGTTTCTTCGCCCACTCCTACCCCTACACCTACTCCGACCTCCTGCGGTACCTGCAGGCGCTGGCGGGTGACCCAGTGCGCTCACAGTACTGCGTGGTGCGGCCGCTGTGCCACAGCCTGGCTGGCAATGCTGTCTACCTGCTGACTATCACTAGCCCCAGCAGCGGGGCGGCAGCCAAGCGGGCTGTGGTACTGAGTGCCCGCGCACACCCTGGCGAGAGCGCAGGCTCCTGGGCCATGGTGGGCTTGCTTGACTTCCTCCTGAGCGGCCACCCCGATGCTCGGCTCCTGCGGCGCCTCTTCGTCTTCAAGGTGGTGCCGATGCTCAACCCTGACGGGGTGGTGGTGGGCAACTCCCGCTGCTCCTTGGCCGGCCGCGATCCCAACAGGGCTTACGGGATGGGGCTCCCTGGCTCCTTCCCCGGCGTGTGGCACCTGCGTGCCCTGGTGGAGAGGTGAGGTGGGGCCACGGGGAAGCTGGTGGGATGGTGCTGCTCCCACCACGGTGCCGGTGGCCATGTCCTCTGATGGGTTCAGATTGCTGCTGGAGCAGGAGGTGGTGCTGTACTGTGACTTCCATGGGCACAGCCGGAAAAACAACGTCTTCATGTATGGCTGTGACGGTGGTGGCAGCACCAGGACACGGCTGTGCCAGCGTGTCTTCCCCCTGATGCTGAGCAAAAATGCCCCTGACAAGGTGGGACTCTCTGAAGCCCTCACGGAGCTTCCTGGTGACACCACAGGGAATGTGGCTGCCATGCCACTTCCCAAGGCACAGTGTCCCCACGAGGCTGGGGACATGGGGAGGAGGACATTATGCTGACCCTGGGGCTGTCCCAGTTCTCCTTCCCTAGCTGCAAGTTCAAGGTGCAGAAGAGCAAAGCAGGGACAGGCAGGGTGGTCATGTGGCGCCTGGGTGTCTCCAACAGCTACACCATGGAGATGGCTTTTGGTGGCTCCACACTAGGTGAGGGGCTGCCGCGGGCCAGGGATGACTGTGATGGCTGCATTGGAGGGCAGGTGGTCCCTGGGGTGGGAAGCCACTGCCTGGTTTGTTGTCCCCTGTCTCCTCTAGGCGGGAGGAACTCACACTTCACTGTAGAGGACCTCAAGTTTATGGGCTACCACCTCTGTGACACCTTGCTTGACTTCTGCGACCCTGATCCCACCAAGGTGGGCTGACAGCTGTCACTCGAGCCCCATGGCTCCCAGGCTGGACCCAGAGCTAGACGGGTTCCATGGTGATGCTGCCCCCATCCCACAGTTCCAGCAGTGCCTGTTGGAGGTGGACACGCTGCTGCGGCAGCGGCTGGGCCAAGAGCCAGGATCTGCTGGTGGCTTGAGTGACATCTCCCAGCTCGACTCCACGTAGGTGCTGGCCATGCTCTCTCGCTGAACCTCACAGTCCTGGCAGCGGCTGCAGGTGGTTTGTCTCTCCCACACAGCACCAGTGGCTCTGACAGCTCCGTGTCCGACGGACCTCTGGCTCATCTCCACAGCCCAGCACAGCCGGTGAGTCCTTGGGTGTCACCACTTCCGGGGTGGCAGGGACAAAGCACTGGGGAGATGTGTGTGGGGGGGTGGGGGTGCAGAAGCCCCAGCACTGCTTTGCCACCTGGCACAGCTGGAGCGATGGAGGAGAAAGCGACTGCGGAGCCGGAGAGCGAGGAACACGCTGCGCCGGACAAACGCTGCACACCAGAGACGTGCTGGTGTCCCGGTGAGCCTGGGCCCATCACACGGTCCATCTGAGGGGACAGTCCTGCAAGGATGTTTTGTCCTCAGTGCTGTCCTAGCCTGGTGCCAGCAGGGATCTAAATAGGTCTTAACCCCTCTGCTGTAACCACCCAGGACAGCCCAGGGACCCCCAGGCTCCTCAGGCAGCAGACTCTGCCCAGCACCCTGAAGCAAGGCAGCGTGGCAGGAAAGGAGCCTGGAGGCAGCTCTGGTGTGACACTTCCCACCAAAGCTGGAGTGAGGAAGGGCCACCACGCTGCCACCATGGGAGCAGGCAGTGGCACAAGTGCCATGTCACACCGTCGGCCACCACTGAGAACCCCCCACCCCGCTGTCACCAGTGGTTCCTCACGGGATGCAGCCCCGGGAGCTGAAGTGGTGCCCTCCCAGCAGCAGGGGGGCCAGGAGGGTGCTGCCCACCGGCGCAGGGCACGTGTCCCCCTCCCTGCTCCTGCCAGGCCCTCACCATCAGGCACCCGACGCTGCTGCGCCTGTGCTCACAATTAAAGGCAGTGCCACGGCCATGGCTCTGTGTGGATGATGCCTGTTTCCGTCGTGCTGCCGTCCCCCACCCTGGGGCTCCACCTTGGCCCCCAGCCCCTCTGGCCCTGACACCATGCCTCAGGTTCTGCAGGCTCTTTGTTGCTGCAGGTCCCATCAAGGCCTCAGGCTGTCACCATGATGTCACCTCAGACCTGGCCATGGTGTCACCTCAGACTCCATTGGTGCCCCAGGCCTTTGTCACTCACAGCATTCTCCTGGAGAAGCTGGCAGCTCGTGGCTTAGACAGATTTACTCTCTTTGCTGGGTGAGGAACTGGCTGATGGCCAAGCCCAAAGAATGGTGGGGAATGGAGGTAATTCCAGCTGGTGACTGGTCATGGATGGTGTTCCCCAGGGCTAGCTCTGTTCAATATCTTTACTGGTGATTGGGCTGAGGGGATGAAGGGCACACCCATTAAGTTTGCAGATAACACCAAGTCAGGAGAAGTGTTGAGCTACTTGAAGGTAGGAAGGCTCTGCAGAGGGATGTGCCCAGGTTGGATCAGTGGGCTGAGGGCAGTGCAATGAGCTTCAACAAGGCCAATGGGTGCTGTTGGGTCACTATAGTCCCACACAGTGCTACAGGCTGGAGGCAGAGTGGCTGGAAAGCAGCTTGGCAGGGAAGGACCTGTTGGTCAACATCCAACTGAAGATGAGGCAGCAGATTGCCCAGGAGGCCAAGGAGGACAAGAGCATCCTGGCTTGGAGCAGCACTAGTGTGGATTCAGCAGCACTAGGGCAGGGATTGTCCTCCTGCACTGGGCACTGGGGAGGCCACAGCTCCAATGCTGGGCTCAGCTTTGGGCTCCTCACTGCCAGAAGGACATGGAGGTGCTGGAGTGTGTGCAGAGAAGGGCAAGGAAGCTGCTGAAGGGTCTAGAGCACAAGTGTGCTGAGGAGCAGCTGAGGCCACTGGGCTTGGTTAGTGTGGAGAAGAGGAGGCTCAGGGGAGTCCTTCTCACTCTCTCCAACTCCCCGAGAGGAGGTTGGAGCCAGCTGGGGTTGGTCTCTTCTCCCTAGGAACAAGCAATAGGACAAGAGGGAACAGCCTCAGGTTGTGCCAGGGGAGGTTTAGATTAGATATTAGGAAAAATTCCTTCACAGAAAAGGTGGTTAAGTGTCATAGCATGTGTAAAAATTGCCCGAGGTATCCATCTTTTCCCCCTTCAGCCCCCCCAACCGTTAATGTGTTTATTTGTAAACTTGGTGAGTGGTAGCCCTTTCCATCGGCTAAGTTGCATGGTCGCGCGGGTAGGAGTGGAGCCAGGGGCCGGCGAGTTGGCAGGGTGACCTGCACCCCCACCTGGTGGTCCCTGCCCGGTGTGTGGCTGCGCGGGCCGTAGCAGAGTTGTTAATCTGTTGTAGGACTTTTACAGGTAGAGGGACAGAAGGTACCCATTGCCACCTCAGTTGTGCATCGCCGGCAGTACCGGACAGACCAAGACTCCATTGTCCCCATCCACAAATTGATCCGGGAGCTAGAGAGCCAAGGGGTAATCAGCCGAACCCAATC
>VWZO01015733.1:0-38042 GCA_013396975.1 Bucco capensis
CTGTGCATAATTGAGTTTTTACAGCTAAATTTCTTTCTCAAGTAGGTACTTGGTAAATAAATATTTTTCCTAGCTGTCAGCCTGCCGAATGGAATCTGAAAGGCAAGTTGTATAGCTGGTGCCCATGTAGTCATATTAAATGTTGCAGATTTGGTTAATTAGTCCACTGATTAAGGCAAAACAGACAATGCTAAGATACTCTCTCTTGCTTCTGCAATAAGAAGCGCTGGAAAGGACCTTTATAGTCATAAGGCTACTGACATCACAGTTTTTTTAAGGAAGATGTCATTAACAAAATCACTTATAAGAGAAGCTAGTGGGCACACTAACCTGGAGAGAGTTCAGATTGCCTTAACATTTGTTTAAAATAAAATAAAATTAAATTAAAAACAAATTAAAATAAGTTCAAATAAAGTAAATTAAAATGAAAAATAAAATAAATTAAAAAATAAAATGAAATAATTATTTTTTTTTTTTAAGAGGAACCGATTGGAAATGTTGGCTACATGATTTTGCCTACTTTTTTTTTAAATTTCCAGGCATAAGAGATTTCTTTCTATTGCTCCCAGTTCAGATCTAAATTAGAAACTGAAGTACTAGAGCATGAAGAGGAGGATACTGTCAAAAAATTGGGTCTAATCAGAAGCAAAGATTTTATCATTAAGATATTTGTTACCAGACATCATCAATGTTCACTAAATTACAATTGTTTGCTCACTTAAAACCTTTCAAAGAGTAAATAATAGGCTTTCAGGAAAAAACAGACCTTGACATTTCAGTACACTCTATTGGCAATATTATATTTGTTAAATCTATTTGGCTAAGCTATGCTAATTAATTATAACTCTGTTTCTTCTTAACACTCATGCTTCCATGAACACCTGCATATATTCTTCTGGTGGATTTTCTCACCAAGTGAAAAATGGGATTTGTCAATATAAACCTCTTGAAGTTTTGAACCACTGTAAGTTGTCACATTAACCCAAAAACTAGTCATGTCTTCCCATTGCTCTTTATTTCCACCTCCACAGCATGTGGGTTCTTTCACAGGCATTTTGCAACATTACAGTTAACTGGTTACGGAATTATGTAAATTAACCTGGTGGTGGTTGTTGCTGCTATTAATTTTAATAAAATTATGAAATATTAATAGTTTAATTAATAAAAATAATCATATAACAATATGATTAATAATATAATTAATACTAATAATAGTTGAGGGGCTATTTATAGTAACTGACCTGATTCACCAAGTGGTCACAAAAGCCAAAGGGAATGTATTATGAAAAGCTAATAGATCTAGAATGCTTATATCTTGCTTATTTATTCTAATTACAGTATTAGATATTACCACAGTATTTAGAGAAGGAATACTGATCTTTTTTCCTTATATTTCGTGGAGCCATGAAAGATGTCTAACATAAGGACAGTGTACCTCAAGACCTCCATCAGTAGCACACTAAAACTCAGTGTTTGATTTTGTACCACTCAGTTGTTTTTTTAAGGGGCTGTAGTACGATCTGTTGATGACACCATCATTGATGACATCATGGCAGCAGCACAAAGTAGTACAATTTAGTTAACCATTATTGAAAAGCATTTTTAAAGGCTAAGATGATGAATTTGTAAATCTTACCCAAAATGTAATAGATAATGACTTAGGAACAAAGTTTATTTGACGCAGTTCAGCTATTCATATATAACATTAGCTTAAACATTGGTTTGTAAGAGTACATCTCTTTCATAACTGGAATAAAACACAGCATTAATGGCATTAGAAGAAGCATTTATATCTAGGATATATTTATAACTGTTGGCTTAAGGTTGTATGTTTATAGTAATTTACAGGCATTTATAAAATTAACATAATATCTAAAACATTTAGGCTCCCTTCATTCAAGGTCATAGGTTTACTTAGCAAAAAAAATACCTTTTTATTTTAATAGAACTGATTTTATTGATGTTGACCCATGAGAAGACAACAGCTTATATGTTGACACTATCTTTTTTTTTTTTTTTTAGCCAGAATAATTTCTAATTTTCTTTTCTAATCAGCACTTATCCTCTTTTTACATGGGATTTCCTGTACCAATACAACTATATTCCTAGTGAGCTGAGCTGGTCTAAACAAACCAATCAGCAGTGTTGGTTGCTTGCAACTCTTTATTATAACTTTTTCATGTTATTTCTTCTATTGTAACTTTTACTTATTTCCTCTACTTAGCTATTGCATTTCCCTTCCATCTGTATCTCTGCAGAGGTTCATGCATTGTGCAGTATCTGATAACTCTCTTTCTTTAGAGAATGTATTTGTTACCTCTGCTGTGTGCCAGGACCTCCTCTTGATGTTGTGCCAGTGACAATAAGTCACATTCTCAAATGCAAAAATGTCTTGTCTTCAAGATCACATCTCCTGCCTCTTCTCCCCACTCATGAGGCAGAACTGTTCACAAGAATCACTGAAGTTAAACATAAAAGCTTCCCAAAATTTTATAAATCCTTGGCACAAAATGTAGGATTTATAAGAAAGATCAGCTACTAATAGCACAGCTTTGTTGAAAATATCTTCTGACCCCATAACATGGACATAAGATGTGTGTCTTCTGTTATTAGGTCAAAATATAACCTGTATTTTACCTAACTTCTGATAAATAACATGATCATCCATTGCAAGAAAAACTCTTAGCAAAATTCCTTGATCCAACTTAGCTGCTTATGGTCCTGTTCAGAACATATTATTTTAGTCACACTAAAAATGCTGGGGAACAACACCAGAATCCTAGCAGTATTGTACATGGGTAAGAGTGCAGATATCAACAACTACCCAACACCCAGCACTGCCTGAAGGTGCACTGGGTTATAGGGGCAAAGGATGTATTAACTTTCCCCTTTACACCTGGGAATAGAAAGAGAACAGTGTTTACTCAGAATCTCCAGAGACCTTGAACTACATACAGAAGCCTTCCCAGGTCAGATGATGCCTCAGAGAAGATCTATTCACATCATTCTCCCTGCATACGTGGATCTGTAGGGAATGTTTTTGACCTATGTTTTCACTTCAGTCAGAATTTAACAAATTACAGTGTTCAAGGAAAACTGCAAAAATGGCAACTATAAGGTTTACAGAAAGAAAGATTATGGTCATTTAGATAAAACTTGTGTATAACTGGTTTTATGTGAAATAAATTCCACCATCTGAGTAAGTCTTTTGTGAGACATTTGACTCCAAAAGCAGAACAGCCATCATCAGTCTAAGGAAGGGATGCTGCAGATGAGGGCATTTGTATGTAGCTGAGACCCAGATACAGGATGGATTTGAAGTGACAAGCCTTTGAGCAGGCAAGCTATTAACAAGATTGTTCTTTGTCGAGGACATTCAATAACCAGATCGTCTATAACAAGATAATCTCATGTAAGAGACAAACTCAACATTTGTGTCCTGATGAAACAGTCCAGAAAAGTAATAAAATACTACGGAAAATCTGTGAACGGATTAGTGTGGGAGCACTGAATTAAAGCAGCACTTTGTAGCCAAGTACTGTGCTCTTTGCTTTCTTGTGCTTTGTGCTCAGGTACCTTCAGAGGGTGTTAGTTTTGGAGGAGATTCTATTGTAAAATAGCAAATGGAGACAGAAAATCAGTTTTGCAAGATGATGAAGTTTAGAGTCAGTAGCAAAAGCTTTACTGGGCAAAAAATGTGCTTTTGTGGTAAAAGTTGTGTGTACTTCCAAACAATATAAATTTTATTGGCTGAAGAAATATCTTTGTGTTATAACTACATCTGTATTGGATTCTGCCACAGCAATAATAGCAGAGCTCTTATAGCAGAGATAAATATCTATTGTATTTCCTATAGCAAGAGTTGAAACAGTGGGAGTTATCTTTTTTTTTTTTTTGTAAATGATGGGGAAGCAGGAAATCTGAAAACTGCCCTTATATATTAACTTCCTGTGACTTTTCTAAAAATACATAATTTCTGTGTCATAATGATGGTCAGCACCCGACACTTTGGAAGGAAATAAACCTTCTAATATTGTTATAATTTTATGGGTTTGGGTTTTATTACAAAGAACTTTTAAAACTTTAACAATATCAATCATTTGAAGAGCCAAAATAGGTGGTTAATCATTGATTCTCTGGCAGTGAGAACTTAAGTGTCTTGGTCATGGCTGTGGAAGGAGTCTGTGTCAGAACCAGAGTTACAGAAATCAGAATTTCCACTTTCCCAATATGTGCTTTTCTTTAATTGTGTTATAATTTCAAAGGTATTCCCTTCTGCAGCAGGTCATCAGTTTGTCATAACTGTGAATATTGATATGTCTTGTAATTTTATTCTGATGATACTCTTCATAAAAATACTCCTTTAGAAATCAGTGTTTGCCACAATAGCCTCCTGTAGCAGGGAATGCCACAGATGAATTATGTCTTTATGCAGGTCAATATGAGAGCAATGGGGAGTTATCACACTATGATATAAATGCTCTTTATTTAAAGAAACATATTACTTTACATCACTACAATTGCAACTTTCATGCAACTATATTTTTTCTCTTCCTGGCAAACCCCATATTGTTTTCTCTGTATTTTTGGATTTATTTTTATTTTATTTGCATCTTTTGCTGAAACGGAGAAACATTCCCATGGCTCTGGTCAGCCCTATGACAGAGACCATTGTTGCTAAGTGATGGAGTCACCATCCCTGGAGGGATTGAAAAGACACATAAATGTGGTACTGAGAAACATGGTTTAAAGATGACCCAGCAGTGCTGGTTAGACTTGATGGTCTTAAAGAACTTCTGCAACCAAAAGAATTCTATGATACTTTGATTTTATTTATTGAGCAAAATTCATTATAAAACAGATTTAGGAATAGCTGAGACAGGTTAGTTCACCTTTTAGTCTGTTGGTCTTTGGTGGGTGCTGGTAGGCATGTGCTAACTTCGGATTTAAATATGATGCTTGAGGAGGAGGAAGAGGAGGAACCTTTCTTTGACACAGCACACAGGAGTAGGTGCTTCCTCACTGTCCTATCTGCAGACTATGCCTCAAAGCAGTGAGGGGCTAGAAACAGCAAAGGAAGGGCAGGGCTGGGGAAAAAAATATGGAAAAAGCAAGCATAAGGACACAAACAAATGAAGAGACCGAAATTTCATGGTGGAAAAATTATTGTGCTGGAAAATGTTGTTTTGATGGAGTTGAAATGTTCTTTGGAAACATGAAGACCTTCTCTTATTTTCTGGTAGAATCCCAGGAGGATTTTTGCCAGATCACCCACCTACCCAGCATTTTGCCTGGCAGTCCTGGGCGACACAGTTCACATCAGGGCTCCCAGCACTTCCAAGCTTCCTACTGCAGATGAGAGAGCTTTACTGTGGCTCTGGCTGATGGAACTGCCAAGTATCCAGTTTTATGGCAGAGGGCCTGGGTTATCCAGGTCTATGGGCAACCTGGGATGTCTCATCACTTTATGCTGAAATGCCACATTATATAATGGTGGAGGAGGTTCGAAGGGACTTCTGAAGATCAACCAGTCCAAACCCGTCTGCTAAAGCAGGGTCACCCAGAGCAGGTTGCCCAAGGTCACCTCCTGGTGAGTTTGGATTCTCTACAGAGAAGGAAACTCCACAACCTCTCTGGGCAGCCTGAGCCAGTTTTCTGGCACCCTCAAAGTAGAAAAGTTTCTCCTCTGGTGCAGATGGAACCTCCTGGGTGACTAGGGCAGAGTAGAGAGAGAGGAGAACCTNTCTATAACAAGATAATCTCATGTAAGAGACAAACTCAACATTTGTGTCCTGATGAAACAGTCCAGAAAAGTAATAAAATACTACGGAAAATCTGTGAACGGATTAGTGTGGGAGCACTGAATTAAAGCAGCACTTTGTAGCCAAGTACTGTGCTCTTTGCTTTCTTGTGCTTTGTGCTCAGGTACCTTCAGAGGGTGTTAGTTTTGGAGGAGATTCTATTGTAAAATAGCAAATGGAGACAGAAAATCAGTTTTGCAAGATGATGAAGTTTAGAGTCAGTAGCAAAAGCTTTACTGGGCAAAAAATGTGCTTTTGTGGTAAAAGTTGTGTGTACTTCCAAACAATATAAATTTTATTGGCTGAAGAAATATCTTTGTGTTATAACTACATCTGTATTGGATTCTGCCACAGCAATAATAGCAGAGCTCTTATAGCAGAGATAAATATCTATTGTATTTCCTATAGCAAGAGTTGAAACAGTGGGAGTTATCTTTTTTTTTTTTTTGTAAATGATGGGGAAGCAGGAAATCTGAAAACTGCCCTTATATATTAACTTCCTGTGACTTTTCTAAAAATACATAATTTCTGTGTCATAATGATGGTCAGCACCCGACACTTTGGAAGGAAATAAACCTTCTAATATTGTTATAATTTTATGGGTTTGGGTTTTATTACAAAGAACTTTTAAAACTTTAACAATATCAATCATTTGAAGAGCCAAAATAGGTGGTTAATCATTGATTCTCTGGCAGTGAGAACTTAAGTGTCTTGGTCATGGCTGTGGAAGGAGTCTGTGTCAGAACCAGAGTTACAGAAATCAGAATTTCCACTTTCCCAATATGTGCTTTTCTTTAATTGTGTTATAATTTCAAAGGTATTCCCTTCTGCAGCAGGTCATCAGTTTGTCATAACTGTGAATATTGATATGTCTTGTAATTTTATTCTGATGATACTCTTCATAAAAATACTCCTTTAGAAATCAGTGTTTGCCACAATAGCCTCCTGTAGCAGGGAATGCCACAGATGAATTATGTCTTTATGCAGGTCAATATGAGAGCAATGGGGAGTTATCACACTATGATATAAATGCTCTTTATTTAAAGAAACATATTACTTTACATCACTACAATTGCAACTTTCATGCAACTATATTTTTTCTCTTCCTGGCAAACCCCATATTGTTTTCTCTGTATTTTTGGATTTATTTTTATTTTATTTGCATCTTTTGCTGAAACGGAGAAACATTCCCATGGCTCTGGTCAGCCCTATGACAGAGACCATTGTTGCTAAGTGATGGAGTCACCATCCCTGGAGGGATTGAAAAGACACATAAATGTGGTACTGAGAAACATGGTTTAAAGATGACCCAGCAGTGCTGGTTAGACTTGATGGTCTTAAAGAACTTCTGCAACCAAAAGAATTCTATGATACTTTGATTTTATTTATTGAGCAAAATTCATTATAAAACAGATTTAGGAATAGCTGAGACAGGTTAGTTCACCTTTTAGTCTGTTGGTCTTTGGTGGGTGCTGGTAGGCATGTGCTAACTTCGGATTTAAATATGATGCTTGAGGAGGAGGAAGAGGAGGAACCTTTCTTTGACACAGCACACAGGAGTAGGTGCTTCCTCACTGTCCTATCTGCAGACTATGCCTCAAAGCAGTGAGGGGCTAGAAACAGCAAAGGAAGGGCAGGGCTGGGGAAAAAAATATGGAAAAAGCAAGCATAAGGACACAAACAAATGAAGAGACCGAAATTTCATGGTGGAAAAATTATTGTGCTGGAAAATGTTGTTTTGATGGAGTTGAAATGTTCTTTGGAAACATGAAGACCTTCTCTTATTTTCTGGTAGAATCCCAGGAGGATTTTTGCCAGATCACCCACCTACCCAGCATTTTGCCTGGCAGTCCTGGGCGACACAGTTCACATCAGGGCTCCCAGCACTTCCAAGCTTCCTACTGCAGATGAGAGAGCTTTACTGTGGCTCTGGCTGATGGAACTGCCAAGTATCCAGTTTTATGGCAGAGGGCCTGGGTTATCCAGGTCTATGGGCAACCTGGGATGTCTCATCACTTTATGCTGAAATGCCACATTATATAATGGTGGAGGAGGTTCGAAGGGACTTCTGAAGATCAACCAGTCCAAACCCGTCTGCTAAAGCAGGGTCACCCAGAGCAGGTTGCCCAAGGTCACCTCCTGGTGAGTTTGGATTCTCTACAGAGAAGGAAACTCCACAACCTCTCTGGGCAGCCTGAGCCAGTTTTCTGGCACCCTCAAAGTAGAAAAGTTTCTCCTCTGGTGCAGATGGAACCTCCTGGGTGACTAGGGCAGAGTAGAGAGAGAGGAGAACCTTTCTCTCAACCTGCTGGCAACATTTTTCTTAATGTACCTCAGGAGACCATTGGCCTTCTTGGCCCTGAAGGCACATTGCTGACTCATGGTGAACTTGTCCACTAGCACTCCCAGATCCTTCCCTGTGGAGCTCCTTTCCAGCAGATAAAGCTCTAACCTGTCTGGTCTGTGGGGGGATATTCCTCCCCAGATGTAGAACTCTAGTCTTGTCCTTGCTGAACTTCATGAGATACCTATCTGCCCAGATCTCAGCCTGTCCAAGTCCCATTGAACGGCAGCACAGCCTGATGAGCCATGAGCTACTCCTCCCAGTTTGGTATCACTGGCAAACTTTGATAGGATTGGGTTTGGTCTGCTCAATTTTCTTTATCTGAGGACTTTTTGTTGTTGTTATTGGGTCTTCTCCCCCCTTGATTCTTAGATAAGATCTCAAACTTCTCATTGCCTGGAGTTTTTTTTCCAATGCTGATGTTTGACTCAGCTTTATAGCTTCAGATTTTCCTGCAGAGCTAAAAATTCAGGCTCTGATCTACCCTGAACTTCCTCACTTTCCTCCAGGAAAGCTTTCAGTATCCACCTGGGGAAAATCAGGCTTCTACCAAAGAGAGAAGTGGCTGCATCTCAATACAATGATTTATTTAAGAATCTCAGAGGGACAAGGGAAGAGTATTACTAACAGGGAAAATGCTTTGTAGGGCTGTGTTACCTCAGGATGAGAAAGATACATTGTCCTGCCAAAAGTAAATATTTCTGTAATATTTTGGTTTTATCACTACATATATGTGGGTGAATGGAAGCAGATTATTGGTTTTGTTGCTGTCATATTTTCTATTTTATGTTTATTTCTGTTTAAAACTTTGGCAATGGGTTCAGAAGCCAGCAGGGGGAGACACCTAAGAGCAAGAGGTTCATCATGTTGATCATCCTGGGTTGCTTTTATTCTTCTTAGCTTGTTCAGTATTGGGTTGGTAAGGATGGGGGAATGATGTTGTGAGCTGCTGGGATGAGTCACAACATTTTCAGCTGTAAAAATCAATACTTCGTTTTCAGTTGTAAACTCAAAATAAATGAGACCCAGGTGTTCACTCTTTGATTTGGGCCCTGCTCTGGGTCTTTTTGCCTTTATTTTGGTTGTACAATGGTGAGACTGGCTTGTTTACGGAGTCTGTACAATACCATATACTGTATTTCCTTGGTTTCTTTCTCAACCATTAATAAATTCAAGAAATGGCCAAAAATATACAAATAGCTGCCAAGTGTGTGGCAGATAGAGCCTCATTGAATTCAGAGTTATTGTAGTTTCAAGATCGCTTTCAGACTTTCTCTCCTCTTTCAATCTTCAGCCATCACATTACCAGCCATCAGATTCTCCTGCCTGTAATATGTCTTTGCAGCTGATTCAAGGCTCTAATGATACCTACTGAAAGTATTAAATACTACTCATGGGGTCCAACAGGTCTCAGATTCCTGCAGCTTTCTCTCCCATTAGATGTTCACAAAATCGGACAGTGTTTTTATGAATCAGTTTCTCCAGTATATCTGAAGATACCTTATGGTAGCTCCATGCAGATACAGGGAGAAAACTAGCCAATCTCAATAGTCCTCTGCAGGGGAAACCTACTGCAATGCTTTGTTCACCTCTGAATCACCCTTTGAAGGCGTCATTGCATGCAGAAGCAGCCCTTCTCAAATAGTCTTTCACAGGTTGTAGGAATGGTCTCTAGAGGCTTAGGAATTCTGTCCATTACTGAAGGATTGCTAAAGCCCCGATTTGCCCTTTGCATCACTTTTGAGGGAGGTTTGAGAAGGTAGACACACTCAGAGTAATTGAGGAACATGAAGCTGGAGCCAGAACTTTGGGAAGCAGGAAGACAGCAACGTATTTTTTGATGGTTATAGCATATACTGAACTACTTTTATTTTAATATACATTTTTGTAAGACCAGTGCAGTTTTTCTTCTACCTGCAAAACAAAATGAACCTGTTCTTGACATATTGGTAGGAGTGTTAGAGATAAAAATTTAGTTGCTCTGGCAGAGCCATGTGGAAAATCTTGCACAATGTCTGCCCAAACTTTGCCTGGCTCTTACTAATGTTATTAGTCTCCCACACACATAAGCATTAAATTCATTTATGAATATTTAAAATAAAACTGAAAATGTTGGCAGTTAAATAGGAGAAATTATTTGTCATCTACACAATTTGTCATTAATCAAATAATAGAAGAGGGAGGAAAAGATAAAAGAGCAACAGAGTGATGCTAGTAGATTTTTTCTTTTTTTTTTTTTTTTTCATTTTTCCTTCCTGTGGAACCAGCTAAATCGGTACTCTTCATCCACCTTTAAGATTCTCTTTTGCATTTCTCACTGGCAGCACACAGAAAATGTATTTCTAAGCTATTTTCCAATAGCAGTCAATACTTCTTACAAATGAAGTTTATTTCATTATACTGTCTGTTGTGGAAACCTCAACATGAACACACCAAAAAGCGAAGAACCATTCCCTGGACACTACTTAGTGGAGTTTTGTCCAATTTTTTGTACTTCTGTCATCTGATCTCATAACTCTGGTCTGATTTCTAGGCCTGAACTCATCCCTTCAACCTCTTTATGCTCCTTAGTTGGAAGTTATTCATATTCAGCATTTTTGGCCCAATACAACACTGTCCCTTCCACCAAGCATATGACCTTAGGAGCAACCACGTACTCAGTGTCTGACCTAGACATGTGTCAATTCCTGCATCTTGCTTGTGATCCCCTTCTGCAGAGGTGACTCCTTCCAGGGAGTTGTAGAGAGTGCAAAGGTCTCTCCTGAGCCTCCTTTTCTCCAGACTAAACAACCTCAGTTCCCTCAGGTGCTCCTCACAAGACTTGTGCTCTAGACCCTTCACCAGCTTCATTACCTTTCTTTGGACATGCTCCAGCATCTCAATGTCCTTCTTGGAGTGACGGGCCCAAAACTTAACATAGTCAATATAGAAAGTAAGGAAGGAACTAAAGCGAGAAGATGACTGTGTTAACACTAATATTAGTTAACATGAAAACAAAAATTGAATAACAGGACAGCAATGGTTAAGATGGAAGTTAAACAAAAAATGGATATATTTTCTTTATAGTTGCAGTATGTAAGTCCTTTTAATGTCAATGGAAGAGACATATGCAATGGGAGAAACCACTCATTGAGGAAGTGGGGCAATTTTATTCTTAGTGTATTTTATAGGACTTCTAGAAAAAGTGGAGTAGAAACTCTATGTATGAAGAGACCTCTAAAAAGCTGGATCTTTGATAATGGGGGAAAATGATAAATAGGATTTTAAGGGTTTGGGAGTAGGTATTATGGACTGAAGAGGTGTTATGGTTTGGATGAAATAACGAGACTTGTGGATTGGAAAACGCTGAGTAAGTTTAACTATTTTAGTAGAAAACAATGACAGAGGCAAATANAAGTTTTGAGGTCTTCCCTTTTCCAACTAGCTTTCATTTTTCTGGGTTCAGCTTTAGCCAGCTGCTCTTCATCCAGGTGCTGATTTTGGCTGGAGCATTGGGAGGATAAATGCTATATCCTGTAAAGCATGAAGGAGAGTATTTGCATACTCTTTTATGTTTTCCAGAGAATTCAAAATATATAGTAGAAAATAATGATAGCATCATGTCAATCAACACACTAAGTGTCAGAAAATCTGCAGCGTCATTGACTTTCTTTGTCAGCAGAAGAACTCTTGACATTATGATCCAATTGGTTCTTTGTCTGGCTGAATTATTTAGGAATGTTGATTTAAGCCTAAACACCAACAGCAATGAACCTCAGTAGACTTCCTGATCATAAGAGCTAGACTGTGGTTTCCGTGATGAGCCTATCAAATATAAACATTACCTGAGAATTAGTGTCTGACACTCAAAAAATGGGGTAATTCATTAAAACATCTTTTCAGGAAAAATGCAGTACTGCAGTTTATAGCTAAGCCAGCTTCTCTGTTAATCTCCCCTCTACATTCCTCATTCAATTTATGTTGTTCTCTAAAATATATAGAAAATCTCTTACCAAGAATTTCCTGTTTCTCAGTGACTGTATACTTGAGCTCACAACTGTTATTGAGACCATGAGACAATGAGTTTCCCCACAGGAAAAATTGCTGATATAGTTGTATACAAGGTCTTTTTTTCCTGGAACATTCATCTACACTACACAGAAGACAAAAACTGACTCTGAAGCTTTTTCTGAATACCCATTTTTGCTGTAACTCTTCCAGTTTGAGGACCTGAGGCAAGTCCGCAAAGAAAACAGAGTAGAGTGGAAAACCCTCCCAGGATAAATAAACTACTAGTCCCGTTAATAATTGAGATAGTGGTAAATCAATCTGTACAGTCACTTATCCTGTATCAGTACAGTTTTAGTTAGGAAAACACAAAACTTCCGTGACAGGTGTCCTCAAGATTTATTTTTTTTTTTAATTTTTTTTGCAAACTCTATGTGTTTTATATAACTCTGCATATTATTCTGATAAGGATACCTGGGCACTATTACAATATTTTTCACACTTCTCTCTAATATTCCTATTTTTTTTTTACAAAGAAGAGTTTCCTGGAAACAATTTCCTAAAAATCACACAATAATTACAAAAATCCCCTCCCATTATCCACAGGATTGAAATTTTTGTAAAACTTCCATTGGAGACATGTGCCACCTATGCACATCATAAAACATCAGCCTTTGTTCCAGATTCCGGTGTTCAACAGCAGTTTTGTGCTGAACTGTCAAAGGGTTGTTCATTGGAAATTGGAAAGTCAGGCTCTAGAGTCTAAGTTAAATAATTTCACTTACTAAGAACAGAGAAAACTGGGCAAGCAAGTAAAGGAGCAACCATAGTGCAAAAGTAACTCTAAGAAAGTGGGACTTGATGTCAACAAAAAGATTCTCTGGTCACAATAAAATATTATAGAATTAATATTTTAATAAATATATTTATTGTTTATTATAAATAAATATAATAAATATTTTAATAAATTTTAGAAATAATATTTTTGAGAAGATATGTAGAGTACCTGCATATGCTTCTCATCCCCGGAATGATTATGGAGCAGGTCATTGTAACTACCACCAAGCAGCATGTACGAAACAAGCGGGGAATCAGGCCATCCGTTTATGACAACCTTAGTTAGCATCATTATGTGTGCATACACATAATTTTATCAAACATGGTGCAATTTGGTTTTATTTGGTTTTCAGACAGTGAAGACCTACAAGGATCTGAAGAGCTGTCAAAATTTTCCATTCCAGCTGCACAGAGCTTCATAGGTTGAACTATTAGAGGAGAATACAGCAAATGTGGGCCACTTGGTTTGATCTACTGTGAAAATCTAAGAGTACTCATTATGAGATACTTTTTTCTGGTGTTCTTCCAGATATCTAAAGCAGTCACATACTGGCTGCTGCATTTCCCAGGTGTTCCTCTTGTTTTTTAAATGATCTCTAGTTTGGTTTGGAAGTATGATGTCTAAAAATATTGCAATCATATTCCCCACAGACCCTAAAAAGTGGCAATGTTTGTTGCCCATCTTAGTTTCAGCTGAGGTTTATTTTGGTTTAGGTACAGTTATAACTGTCAATAAAAGTAGTAGATCATATGAATGGGTCATGAAGGAGCATGAAGATATTTGGATAGCTATTTGAAGGAGCAGATGACATTATTGATGTCTCAGATGTCCTCTCATTCAGCCTGTGACTCTCACTGGTAATAATTTTCACAGAGCTCTGATGACCAAGAAATTTTAGGGATTCAAATTTATTTCCATTGTACTTGGACATCAACTAAGTTTTATGTATCACAACAGTTCTAAAACTCCCTTGGACTGAGAAAAACATGGAAAAGAGAAAATAAACAACCAGGATGAGTTATATGAAGATGAGTTGTTCTCTTTTGCCTTTTCAAAAAAAAAAAAAAAAAAAAATCTTTGCATGGAATTTGCTCATCTCTGAATCAGTGAAATAGTTGATTCATGTTGTAATCCATTTGAACAGCAATAAACATGGTTGTACAGACCACATGCAGGCACAGTCTGAAAATCACTTGCGGTCNCACATGGTACGTGAGAGAGAGAAAGATGAGTCCTGTTAGGAATTTCAAGAAACTGGATTGGATGGATTTGGACATTTTTTGCTTGAATCCATCTATGAACCTACCATATCACAAGTACTGTGCAAATCATGAGATAAGACTAAGAACAATTGCTGTGCTCTCATTTGAAATGAGACTTGTAAACTGGAAAAGGAAGCTAAATAATTTTTACTTGCTCAGGATCTTTGTGCTTCTGCCTGAAATCACAGAAATATGTGCACATGCACCTTATAAAGTTCTGGCAGTTCAGTACTCACAGGAAACATATATTTGTAATAGTAAGGCTTCAACTGCAACATACCATGCTTATAGAAATCACCTGTGCAGTGCTTGAGCAGCAAAATTCCATGTCCTCTTGGCAAGAGGAGATTTGCTGTGCCAAACTTCTGCTGCTTCCATGCAATTGGCAGGCAGCTACTGTAAATAAGAGATCTTCATGCATCTGGAAATTCAGAGTAAATTCAGGCAGGTTTTAGCTTCTCCTATCAGAAAATTCTATACTGAGGAAAAAAAAAAAAAAGGTTATCCCTAGGGAAGCCCTGGAGTCAGTTACAGCTAGGCAATTAAGAGGAAATCTGAGCTGACTAGGTTTGTGAGTCTTTCTGATTTAGGAATCCAAATTGTGACACGAAATATCCTTCGTTCACCTGGTAATGTATTCAGGGATAGAATTTTCAGGGATTACAGCATGTTCTCTAGTTAGACCTAAGGATCTACGCTTAGGTCTTCAAGCTGCTGTTTGCTAGTGGTGTTGTACAAGAAAATAAAAATAAATAAATAACAATTAAAAAAAATAGATCATTCTAATTGCAAAGGGTAATTGTAATCCATACAATTATTCCATACATTAAATTGTGATCCATACAATACATGGTAGGAAGCCTATACAGAAATTGATTTTTCTAGTTATTTTTTGTTGCCTTGGCCTTAGGTTAGAGGGAGGGGAAGAAGTCTTTCAGCTTCTAGTTTGGTTTGAAATTAACACATCTCTTTGATGTTTTATTTCTTTTCATCCCTGAGTAGACCTATCCATTCTCTTGTCTCTACTTTCCATGAGATTTTTGCATTTTTCTTTAACACTTCCCAAAATATGGACTGGCAACTACTCCTCACAAAGGAGGCAAAGCCAGTTACCTGTTTTGAAGGGCAGGGCTTTGTGCTTGCAGATGCAGTAGACATTAGGCAGTAGTCAACACTGTATTATATATACTTCTTTAAACTAAGTTAAACATAAATTCATGTTTCATTAGAGGTGGAAGCAACAGCTCCTTAACTCTCTCCAACTTTCTGTAGTTGAGCTTGTAAATAAACAGGAAAATAATTTGCAGTATTAATCTTTTTGTTTGTTTACAGTGTAACTTTCCTGGGTTTACCCAGTGCCTTACATTTATCTCAGTTGTGCTCTGATTTATGTCACAATAAGAAACTTCTGCTTTTGAGTGAGTTTGTTGGAAAGATACCAAGGGTTAAAACCATTTTTAAAGTTGTCCGAGAAGCTGAATAAAGTAGTATTTTCTGTGGTGTTGGAAAAGAAGATGACAATTAATTGAATGTAAATGTATGTAACCTAATGTGAAGCGCTGTAATTCCAGGAGACCGCTTTTCCCATTGACTAGAATTTAATTTGCTACATGTACTTTAAGTGGCATTCGCTGATCAGTTGCAGACCATAAATTTGCAAACTGAAAAAAAAATAAAAAAGACACATTTGCATTTTGAGAATTGAGTTATCACAAGTATGCCTGATGGCAGCGGTTGGACAGTTACACTAGAGTAGTCTTTGCAGTTAAAAATGCTTTTCTTTCATAATCAAGGGTAATTATCATGCAGCATCTTTTAATATATAGATGCCATATTTTGCAGGTCCTTTTGAGATTTTCTTTTCACGTGACTTTAAACATCTCTCAGTATAAAACATGCACTCTGTTTTGCTTCTTGTTCAAGATCTTCTTATCTACTAAGTTTTTACATGAGAAAAAAATCAAGTTTTTAATTTGGAAAATGAATTTCACTTTTTTTTCCCCCATCCATATACTTTTTCCTTTTCCCTTGCTATTCACCAGTGATTCATTAATCAACACTTTGGGGAAGGGATGGGCTAGAGGTATCAAAGAAAACCAGTTTCTCAAACAAAATTACATCTATTTCATAGACTATTTTCCCCAGGTTGTTGCCTGGAGTAAATTGATGAGAAAAAGCTGCTGGTTTGTGTGCCAGAAATTGAACATAACCTGCCTGTTTGGGTCGTGCATTGTCTGAGGCAGGAATTGCTTTTTAAATGTTTGCACCTTACACAGGCTTTGTGGATTATGATAAGGAATGTACATCCCAATTTAATAAACAACTCAAATATTCTTTTGCAGTCTTATGAAGAAAAAGAAATCATCTTTATTAACTTAAAACAATATGAAATTTATATAGGTCTGTGCGTATGCCTCTGCAATTAGACGACCAAATGAACAAGCAGTGTGTAATCGTCCAATATTTCTCCTTTTCTTTTGCATTGGAGAGCTAAGTGGTTTATTTTAGCTGGAGGAATCAAGCCCAGCATGTAGCAAAAAGGCAAAGGAAGAGCAAGACAATGCCTCAATAGAATTAAAAAGGAAGGGGAAAAAAAAAAAAGAGCTAAAGATAACTTTTTTCACAACATTGCTGGAATAGTCCTCACTACCTCAGGGCATTAATTACTGTGTTAAGAGATGGTCTTCACATAGGAGCTGCAGTAGCAGCAATAGTTGTTATTGGCAATTTCTTCACAACTAAAAGTTTCAGTTTAATCATGGCAGGGTTACCCTTAGGAGCTAAATTCAACTGCAAGGAAGAGGAAGCACCCCAGAAAATCCACTTTAAAAAGAGGAAGAACTGCTGCTTTGTCCTAGCTCAGGCAAATCCTATGCCCCTCAGTAGCAGATGTCACATTTCACCAAAGTAACAGAGTTGCTTAAAAAATTAAAATAAAGAAATGAAAAGAATCAATTGATCAAAAATATCCTGAGCTAATAGAACTTGACCCTAAGACAAGCCAATCTGCTCTTTACCTGCACCTGAAGTTCAGGGTTGAAGTGAGGAACAGCATTCATTGCTGCTGTGTAGCCTCTACCTGGTCTGTGGATAAATATCTTCTCCAAAGCTGTCAATCAGGAATTTCACACGCACTCTGAGTCCACTCAAAAACAGCCCAGCAGATCTGGTGTACACAGGACAAAAGATGTTTTGCCCAGCTGTGTTACTTTCAAATGTCTTTTCAAAGATGATGACAAAATCATCAGATATAATGGATTACTAAAGTTGAATTATTCAGTTGTTCTCTTTGCAAGTTAATACACAGTGTCTGTTTTTGTAGTAATTTGTTTTTTTCTTTTTCTCTCTTTTACAGTAAAGTGGTGGCAGTGTTAATCATTTAATGCCTAAACACCTACCAGTGTCCCAGTATGTGCCAGCTTGGACTTTCCACATGCAGGAGCTGCAATGTGCTGTAGTAGCTCATTGATGCAACTTACCTTGTTTTTTACTTCCTGTTTCAACACTAATGGGAGGGGAAATATCCTAGTGGGTGTTTGAACAGCTTGAGCTTTGTTGACCTGGAAACTATTTTTCAGTGATCTAAGTGTTAGCTTGGGGTTTAAACATTTTTGTAGTTCCAGGTTCAACATCCCTTGTAGACCTCCAAGACTTTGTTTTCATTGGTCATACTTGTAAGATACTCAGCTTCCAAAGGTGCTTTTGGATATTTTCTCTAGGATGGTGATGGTAAAAGTAAAAATGGGAAAGAGGAATCAACGTTATTGAACTGTACTTTACAGTGATATGTGGCACCCCATACTTAGATATTCTCCCCTCTGATAAAGTTTCTACTGCAAATAAGCCAATAGTGAGAACTTAATTTTTTTTATTTATATCCATATTTTTTTCCCATAATATGTGGTTTGGTAGTAGAAAATATTCAAGTTTGGTAAACAGTTCACACAGAGAAAGGGTTGGGAAAAGTAAAATTAGTGGTAGAAGGAACAAATACTGCTAAACTATTGTTTGTCATACTGTGGCACGGGTAATAAATGACTGTGAATTCAGAGTTTCCACATACAGGATACTTAAAATTAACTGCTCCTTGCCAAATACCTGCCAAGACCAAGAAATCAAACAAAGCCATTATGAATAGATATCAGCCACTGGGAAACTGGTAAATTATTAAACTGCATTCTATCTAAAATGTTAAATCAAACTAGATCTGAATCCTCTTGTGACTCCACAATGTCTGTTGACATTTTTTTTCCCCTTTCTTTGATTTTTTTCTGATGTGCTTGCCTCTTGTTCAGGCAAGACTACCTTGCTTTCCTATTCCCTCCATTGGTTCCCACAGAGTTGATTCAACTGACACCAGGAGGTGCTAAAAACAGAACTAGGACTAGAATCTTCTGTTTTCCATCTTCTTTTCTACTCCGATGTCTCCCTTGCTGTGATTTGTGTGCAATAAACCTCCACAGAATTGGCCAAACCAAAAATACTGGCTACTTTTCCTGTAAAGGCCAATGAAAAAAGACCAGCCATCTTGTCTGCTTCTGACTGACAGAAATCTGATGTCACCAAAGAGCAACAAAAGCAGAAAATTACACTTTGGGATCAGACCTAGCAGCAAAGCCATGAGATGTAAAACTCTTCAGGGAGATGAATAGCCTATGTGCAATTTTTGTGGCCTTTGTGGCAAACCTGGTGGAGGACCTTATCCCTTCTTTGCTGTTCCTCCTTATCCCTCTGCCACATGGGCTGAAACAGAAGATCTCCTGTTATAAATCACATGGCTGAAATAAGCCTGGTAAGTTTGTTTTATAGATATTTTGGGAGGGTTAATCTGGGGCCATTGTGTTGGTGTGATTTACTGAGTGGCCCTACACAACTGCATCAGCATGGTCAAAGGGCAGAGGGGTGGAAAGGGGTGGAAAGGGGTGGAAAGGGGTGAAAGCTGGGCCTGGAAGTCTATAGATTTGTGTTTTCTGCTAAAAATCCTATGCTTTCTGGCCAGCTATTTCCTTTCAAAAGCAAAGTGACTCTAGCACAGTCATGGCAGGCTCAGTTAGCACACAAGGAATGAGGGGAAGAGGGGAAGTTCCAGGTGAGCAGGAACTTGTGGTAGGATGAAAGTGAGAGTTGGCAAATCTGAGTTTTCCTCACAAATCTGCTGTGGTTTTCACCCGTGAATTCTAGAAAATCAGTTGTAATTAAATTTCCTCTCTATAAAATGTTGTAGCTAGGGGGAAAATAAATGAGGATGCTTGCTTTGTTTGATAAGGTTAGTTAAAGGGGAACAGAGCTTTATGCTGGCTGTGAGTGGGTTGTACCCATTAAAAAAAAATAAGAAAGAAATAGTGACAAAACATTAGAAGTGGGGGACTAATTTTTATAACAAAACTTCTATTGCTTGCTGCACCAACAGCACAGCAGCATGTCTCATATGTATCCACCACTCCACTTTTGCATATCAAGAGTTCTTGCCTCAGAAATCTAGTTGCAAGTAGCTTTTGCATGCCTAAGTGGGGACAGAGAGAAGAGCTTTTATTTTCCTTTTTGTTTGATTGATTTTTTTGTGTTTGGGTTTTTTTTTCTGAATTGTGATAAAGCTTGGGAGTGGTTGGAGGAGAGAGTATCTCAGATTAACGACATACGAATATAAACTGATTTTGAACACCTTTAAACTCTGTTGATTTAGTACTGAGACTTACACTCTCTGTCTTTGATGTATTTTTTAATCAATGTAATGTTGATAATGAAGTATCAGTTCCACATTTGTATGTCCCTTAAGATTAAAAAGAAGAAACACAATGAAGACCAATAAAAAAGACCCACATATGCTATAAAAATGCAGAGAGTGAATGAATAAAGAAAAATAGGTTAAGCTTGTGGCAAAAAGGATCAGACAGAAAGGTGAGATAAATATTCTAATGAAAATGTAGATACCATACATATGCATGCCACCTACTTGTGCCAGTTTAGATTTGGTGAATGTCTTGTTTCTTCTAGTCTTTATAGATATTATGGACTCCCTTTATACTAGAAAAAAAGCATTGTTTCAATGAAACCTCTCTCCAATAACAAATAACTCAAACAATAGTTTTAATTAGGAGAAAGAAAAAACCCACAAATAGGCAAGGCCATAAAATAATGGAGAGGTTCTAAAAAACCACAATCCCTGTAAAACAAAAGAAGAGGAATAACATTTAAATTTACATATTAGCTGTGGTATGACTCATTTCTGAATTACTGGCTCACCCATTGTCTGTGTCAATTGACTATTAGAAGGAATCCAAAATTTCTTGGACGAACGCAGTGGTTATCAGAATTAGACCACCAATTTCTGTTTTAAAGCCCAGACACTACAAGGACACACAAACAGACAACATTTCCTTAATCCAGCAATGCAGCATCCCACAAGGTCCTGTTAACGCATCAGTGCTGCTTCATGTGTCTGATAGTCTGATGATCGATATATCAAGGAGTGCCACTTGTGAAGGACAGCTGCTCCTCACATTTCACACAATTCTGATGTTTCATCATCTGTGTTGTAATGAGTCTTTCATTATCAAATTAACAAGTGGAGAGTTGTGATACTGAATCACAGAACAGTCTGAGTTGGAAAGGAACCATAAGGACTGTCAGGTCCAACTCCTGGTCCTACTCTGGTCACCCCAAGAATCACATCATATGCCTGAGAGCGCTGTTCAAGTGCTTCTTGAACTCCCTCAGTCTTGGTGACATGACCACTTCCCTAGGGAGGCTGTACCAGAGCCCTACCATTCTCTGGGAGAAAAATCTTTTCCTGATATGTAGCCTAACAGCTTCCCTGACTCAACTTCATTCCATTTTCCCCAGTCCTATCACTTTCCACAAGAATGAGACTGTGGACATCATTGTATACACTAGCCTATACAAAAATACAACTGCAATGCCTTAAAATTTGCCACGGGTTTACATTTCGTATCCCTGATTTCATGGCCTGGATTACATCACACATTTGAGAGATATTACTTGCCATAGAGTAACTAAAATTGAAGAGAAAGGGGTCCTTCGATATTTGTACATCTTTTTCCCTTTAAGAGGGAGGGAGGAACTGATTGGCTAGTCTTTCCCCCCCCGTCCCGTCCCGTCCCGTCCCGTCCCTTGCCCGCAAGAAGAATTTATGGAGGAAAAGAAAAAAAACTCATAAGGACCGATGCTGTGCCCCGGAGGACCAAAGGCTGTGACCTGAAGGATTTATTGAGAAAAATTGATAAGAAAGCGAAAGGTTGGAGCTGTGCCGAACGGCTGGACTGTCACGTGAAAAAGAATGACACATCCTTGTTTATATAAGGATCGTCTTCTGGTTTTTTCCTTCCTTTTTCTTCCTGCTTTTTTTCCCTGCAGCTTGAGACCTCCCCTTCTAGCTGGGTAAACATTGCTTTAAATCTTTTAGTCGACTGGGTTGACCCCTGTCTTCCCCCTTACTGGGGTAGGAGCGAGGAGCCCACTTTTGGCAGGGGGCGGAAGGTTCTGATAAGAAGGGGTGGTTGATTGATTACTGAGAGCCCGCGTCGGTTGTCAGGCCTGTGATTTGTAGGGAGGGGGAGGCCTGAAGCTATTTCCAATTAACAAACTTTTCCTTCCCTGTCATTTCTCTTTTCATACTGTTGTAGCATTTAAAATATATACAAAGCTATTCTTAAAAATTCACTAACTGTGTGCCTGGTGCTTTTGTTTTATTTTGCTGTCCCCATTTGGGGAGAGGGGGCATCTTGGAGACCCTCTCAAACAGATTGTTCCTTTGACCCCAATAAATCCTTAGTTCTTCTGGTCAAACCAGGACATTACTCTACACCTTCTGGGACTGTTTTTGTCATATTTAATGGAAACATGAGTGCTTTATGTAGCCTACTCTTCCACTGTCAGGAAAGTACTTTTTGCTACTGCCTGAATATCAAAACCCCAAGCAAATGCACTTCTGGTCTATTAGCAGCTTGGTATGTCAACTTTTTTGAAAACTAGGACTTTTCTTTTAAAATTGCTTTTATAGACTCATGTTATTAGAGAAGCAGTGTACCTCTCATATTAACAAAACACCCAGAAGTCTCCCTAAACTGATCTTGCAGTTTTAAAGTGTTTGGAATGCAATGCATCTTCTACAGGTGTTCAGCATTATACACCCTCTGGTGTTTTTTTGGATTTTATTTCTGAAATAAAAGCACAATGAGTACTCTAGAGTACTCCAAAGTGTTTTACCAAAGTGCACTTTCACATAATAGCCTATATTTCTAAAAAAGCAATTAATTACATGTGATAACTGGCAATTTACCTTGACATGTTTGAGTTATACCTAATTATGGAAGTAAAATCATGAGGGCAGATCTTTACATCTAAACAGAGTACCAGTGATCTCAGCAGAGTGCTGCTACACGAAAGATTATTATTCATTTTTTTAAATATCTTAATTTCTCAGGTTCCAGACATTTTTCTGAGTTATCCCCAATTCTGTTTTCTTTGAGTTTTGAGCCTAAGAACTCTTCCTTATACCAGTGTTGATATAAATAATTATTATCTCTTGCAAACCAGGCTTAATGTATTTAAAGCAGAATCAGATTAGATGAAATCTGCACTGAATCTTCACAAACCTCAGATCTCTCAGTACGACAAATTTGATAACAGAACTCATTATCAGGAGAATAATATCTCATTGGTAGATTTACTTTCCATTGCCTTTCTGAGTGCTTTGAGTTTCCAGGAGTCCACATATTTCAAGGTTAACTTGTGGTCACACTATTTCTTTTTAGGCAAATCAGATGTAGTAGAACATAATCTGTTTGAAGGAAGTGAGATTGCTGCTCCTTTTTATATCAACACAATTGTTTCTCCTCATTGGTGTCTCCCTCCCACTCTTTTAGCAGCTGCTTGCCTGTGACAACTTACCTCCAGCAAAGTGGGAAGATGAGCAGCTGCTTGCAGAACCAAAGCCAATCTTCTGCCTGGGATCACTTGGCAAGGGTTTCTGTGAAAGGAGCAAGGATGAAGTAAATGCTGTGTGCTGAATTAATTGTAGCTACTACCAGCACCAGCCTGCCTCCAGAACTTGCTGGGGGAATGTATCCATCTCTTTGTGCAGCAGGAATAACAACAACAAAATAACGACTCCTTAATCATTTCTGAAGGTTAAAGAGATTTAACAAATCAGTTGAGTCTATTCATGCAAACTATAGCAGGGCTGATGAGTGTTTTAAAGAATTCAGATTGCCTTTATCTCCTTTCAAATGTCTCCTCAGTCAGATTTTTCTCTAAGGATGAGCTTATGAGTGTGGTTTCTTGGTATAAGGGAAGGGCTTGCTTTATTTATTTATTTACTGTTATGGTGCTGCTTGGGAGGTTGAGTCCTCTGGTCATTCACTCTGTTCAGCTGCATGAAAAACACCGCAAATATTGACAAAGGACTAAGCTGACATCCTGAAATATTTGTTCCATCAGACTTCCAGGTACGAAGAGGTTGTTGTGAATAATTTAGCTTCCACTGCACAAATCACAGAACCACAAACATCATTAAGATTGGAAGAGACCTCTATGATCAGCAAGTCCAACCATCTACCTATGACCACCATGCTGCTAAACCATGGCCCTAAGTAGAACATCTATATGTTTCTTAAACCCCTCCAGGGATCGTGACTCCACCACCTCCTAAAGGGTTTGTGTTGCTTCCACTCAGGAGGTGGAGTGAAAGGATCCTCTTTCCTGATGCTCTCCTGTTTGGTCTGAACATAAATACCAAAAAGCCCTGCAGTATGCATACAGGACTTCTGTGAAGGACCAGAGCTTTAGATAGGGCTTAGCTAAGTGCAAACCAAGGAAGAGACTTTTCTTCCTTTTCAGAACAACTTCAAACATCCTAAAAACAGCATTTCAAAAGAGTATGGTTAAAGCATTTAGAGAAAGGTAAACAAGCTGAGGATCTTGGGGGACATTTTCTAGAAGCTGTTGAGAAAACTCATTTGCTCCATGAGCAATGTTAGCAATATTGTCTACCAGAAAATAGACATTGTTTTACTGGGATTCTTGTTCTTTTTAATTCAGGAGTTTGTGATTTGGTCATCATATGAAAATACTACATTGTGTGCACTCTTGAGGTACATGTTGGATCTGAGTGTTCAGGGGATCCTTCTCAATAATATTTCCCCCTCTCACCTTGCGTTTCCAATCAAAGAGGGTCAGCAGAAGAACAGGATATCTCCAAAGCAGAGAGAGACATGTAGAATGTAGGCATTAGCCACTGCTTCTCTTCCCAGAAGCGTAAAGACTGTGAAGAAATACCTCTTTGATTTCTTCAAGTTCATTTTGGATAGTTTTCTCTGAGCCTAGTCTTTGAGGATATCCCTGTCTTAGTATTATAGGAGTTTTTGATTCCTGTTGCTGCATGACAGGTAAAGTGTCTTATTTTCCCATACCTTAACCTGCAGAAGCAGGATGATTAAGCTGCTTTCATAGCCATCTAATGAATGAAGAGCAAGCCAGTAATCTATCCTTGAAGATCTGGGGACTGATGAAGTGGTAGAGAGCTATCAGATCATCTCTTCTTACACAAAATCCTGAGTTAGGTGGGTTTTTTTTTTTGGTACAGTGTTTTGGGGAAATGATGTTCTGTTTCCCGTCTAGATGATGCAGTTACATCACTAGAACTCTGGGATTTTGTTTTAGTTCTTTAGGAGGTCAGAGGGTGAGTTGCCAGCTCTTGGAGGAAATTTCTATCCCTCTGAATTGTTGCTCCTGGGAAGAGGAGAAGGTGTTAGTCTGGAGGCCAAACAGAGCAGCTTCTACTGCAGCAGTTGGCAGCAGTCAGGATGGGTGATTTACGTGTTCAGTCATACAAAATCAGCTGAAAATTATTTAGCTGAATTCAAATGGCCAAATAATGTTAGTGTTTGCATTGCTCAGCATTTCCTTTTCATTCCACTCCCTTCTGACTAGATGCAAAATATCCCCTGGGTTAGAGAATGGCACGTAGAGGATGAGGTTTTCAAAACAACAACAGAAAAGGGGATGTCTTTCAAATTCTAGGCTAGAAGTCATTTGTCACAAAGGGGATTTAAATTAGTTTTCAAGGAGGTTTGTGTTCTATCCTCAAAGGTTCCTTCAATGATCCTGGCAGTGATACATTGAAAGGTTATTTCAATGCAAAAATCTTTTGTAATTCCTGAAATTTTCGGGAGAAAGAAAAAAAGAATATTTGGAATTAATTTTATAACCTTGGCAATTTGCTAAAAAAAATATTTTTTGTTTTTTTGTCAATCATAATGTTGGTTTTGCATCTGCATATGGTATAACCTTTCCAAAAGAAATGCAATGTAGCAGTGCCATTTCATTTTTAAGTCTTCATGCCTGCGTTGGCCTTGAGTCTGGATAAACATGCCACTTCCCATTGTGTGACCACTATTTTAGACAGTGAAAGTGAGTTATCACCGAATGTTAATGCCTCTCATGTTCTCTTCATTATATAACCTCATTTTCATGACAAAGAGTGTAAAAAGAACAGAAAATGGTGCAAAATTAATATGTTCTCCTGACAATCTGGAGACAGCATTGCATGATCTTATACAGAAAGCACAGCTGGGGACTTTGACAACTGCAAATGCACAGCTGCTTCTTCTACAAGGTTCAAAAGGGTTTCCATGCAGTTTTGTCTGTAACTATGCACGTGTATGCATGGGGTTATGTGTGTGTGTCTGTATGGATACCTTGCATAAGGAAACCTGGAGTATATTTGAAGTCTGAACTACTACTATTTAAGCCTAAATTACATGGATTTCTCTTCTCTAGCATTTAGCTTGTAAAATTTCCTAAACATTAGAGAGGATGCCTGAGAGGAGAGGCAGGATGAAACACCACCTAGATAGGCAGTGTAGGGCATGAGCTATTCTCTGAGTTTTATATTTAATATTTCATTGAGTTATATTATTACCATCATCATCATCAACATTGTCTATGGGCAGCTGATATTGGCAGTGTTAATATGTTTTTTATCTATGTTTGAAGTTCCAAAGACCAGTCTTGATTAGAGGGCTAGCACATTAAATTTTACCACCATTACTGCATCCCCAAATTCTAATATTTACCTGGACAAAAATTTGTATGGAAGAAAGCCAAGAACAAAATAAATTTTACAGTCCTGTACTTACACTGTGCAGATGCACTTCTTATCCGTATCTTTTGCCATTCAAAACTCTGGCCTATAGTGGATAAATAACAAGAATACTTAGCTAGCTTGTTGTGAGGTAATGTCTTTCATAATACCGGTGTTATCCAAATTTCTTGATTCGTATATTATGACTGTGAAAGAAAGAAAAATAGTATAAAACCCTTTAGAACCCAAATCATCATGACTGATACCTGCCAGTAGAAGTTCTTTTGCTCTAAGTAGACATTTAGAGATGGCTTTTGAGAATAAAAGATGGGAAAAAACAAGAGTTATTCATATTTTCAGAACCATACATCTCTGATGCAGATCTGCAAATTTAGCTTATCCGGAAGAGCTGAATGGACGGCTTCATTCAGCTGGACTTGGGGCTTCCCCAGACGATCCTGCTATATGCATTTCTCAAGACAATATTACAGTTGAATTAATAGTGATGCCTCAGAGGTTTTAGTTTTGATTTTTTTAGCTTTGTAGCTTTTAGAAGTTATTGTAGCTTTAATAGTAGTACTGTAGATTTAGGATTTCTGTGTAGCAGCTCCAGTAGCTTAATGTTTACACATTCTAACCTACTTCCTCATTAGCAGCTTAGTCTTCTTCTCAAGATAGGACTGTAGCAAACACCAGGCCTGGCACCAGGAAGACATAAACACTGCAGAAGGACCTTCACACAGAGAGCATTGGAAGGCCTCCAAGGGACAGTATGTGTCATGAGGCAGAAGAGGATGAAGTAAAGAGGGTCTTCAGACCCCCGACCCAAATTCTGGAGGGGTGTGTCAGAGGTGGTTCGGGGCAGGACTGAGACAAGTGGCACAATGGGATTGGATGGACATTAATATAAAATAATGGACCCGGGAGCAGAGGGTGCGCGCATGTTTGTATTCCAGGGGCTTAAGGCTCATTAAAGCAGCTTTTTCTTATCTCATCTCTACTAAATTCACCTGGAGTTTTTCTTCAACTCTCCTTAAGGCAACAATAGAAAATGCCACCCTCCTTTAATAATTATTGTAAAAAATAAAAAAACTATTCTTCATTTTAAGAATGTTTAGGATGTAAGGATTTTGAGAAGACATAGATGATCAACGACCTCCAGAGATTCATAATCCTCTCTGAAAGTTCTGAAGAAATTGATACTGAATTCTAGAATGTAAAATCTTTTTTACATTTGTGGCAATTTGGCGGGATCAAGAACACATTTTAAATGTGTATAAATTCAGCTAGGAATGTGATAAAAAGCAACAGTGTGTCTAGACTGTAACTTATCTGCAGAACTTTCATAATCCTTAACAGAAGCGGATGGACAACAACTCGAGTGAAATTCAGTTTTAGATCAAAAATTAAGTTATTCTCCAGCTATAAATGACTGTGCTTTAACTTCTGGATGTTACCTAGTCCTGTGACACTTATGAAGGCCTTAGAGTTATGTGTAGATAGCACATTCATAATGTCAGAGGAAAGAGAGCAGATAGTATTATCAAGTAGTACTGCTACTTTGCAAATACTGGGGATCTTTCTCTAAAGAAAGAAGATGAGGAAGGAACCTCTGTGGGTATAGAGTAGCGCAAAAAAAGGGTATTTATAGGGTAAGATTAGGACCTGTCAGGAATGATTCTGGGAAGAGTTAAAATGAAGGAATAAAGGAAAGAATTTTTGGTTGGGTCAATACCCAAGTATCAGGCAACAAAATTTCTGGGCTATAGAGAGTAACTGTAACCACACTCCCTTCCTTTTCTAACATCAAATACCTCTTTAAAAGGTATTAAGAAGCTGATATATTGCAGTGTGTTTGAGTGTCCTAATTTATACCTCTCTCCAGCAAAAGGTGAATTTGCTAAATATTAAAGAAATCAAAGACACAAGATTTAAATGGCTTCAGAGGCAAATGAGGAAGACAATAAAAATGTTCTCTCTGTGACCCAAAAGGACAAACAGTCAATCAAGGACATTGTCTTACATAGAATCAAAGGGAAAAGGGATAGCTGGCTTAGAGCTTGTGATCAATAAAGAGTAGCATGCTGATTCATAATGCCACAGCAAACTTCAGACTAAGACACCTTCATAAAATGAAAGCCAAATTGCTAAAAATGGTCAAGAAAATGGCCAGAAAAGATAAAGAATCATGACACAGAGTGATAGCTCTGAAGAGACAAGTGTTACACCATGGACTTTCACAACTTGAAGAATAAAATGTGGAGATGAGGTATAGTAACATATTGCATTGCAAAATACATCTGGAATCTATTTAGTAAATCAGAAAAACACTGAGAAATGGTCTTAAGGCTCCAATAAAAAGGCATACTTTGATTTTACAAACCCTCTTATATTTTCCTAAATGTTTTGTTTTGTTTTTTTCTTTATGGCATGTGAGGTAAGACACAGGTGTGGGGGGATATTTTGGGGCTTTTTTTTTGACTTTGATCATTGCCTTGGACTTCCTGAGTGAATGCGTTACCACAGAAATGTATTATATGTGCTCTGTATGCTTTCATGCACTGTGTGTGTGGATTGTGGTTGTTGCTTGAGTTCCCATGATTATTTAGTGAGGAAGTTGGGTCTAATTCCTGGCAGCATGGTAGTTTATCCATTACTTAATGAACAGCTCATATTTCAAGTTGTTTTTATTATCATTACAAAAATAAAAAACAAATGGTAAAGATATCAGCTTTTGTTACCAATTGCCCAGCAAATGTAAAAACACTAAAAATAGCCACAGGAAGCAATAATTTCAATGACAAATTATAGAGCTGTTTACTTAGTGTGCTAAGTAATATATTTTTGATCAAAGATAAACAGTTTTAAAAGTTACATTTGTTGTGTTGCACACGAAAAAGGAAATTGCTGTTCCCTGCAGGCTGATGTACCTTGAAAAGCAATCTGTCTTCAAACCCAGAATGAAAGAGAGCCAAGAAAAAAAAATCCCTGAATTATGTGACAAGGCCCTTGAAATGCTGATACTTGCTGTTGAGGACCACAGATGTCTCATATTCTGGGTCATATTGAGTATTTTTGTGGTTTGTTCTTTTAAAACACATTATGAAACCATTTAGCTTTATACATGTTAGGTGGTTACAGTTGTCTGAAGACTCAATAATGTCCACTTACTGCATTTCCATTTCAGTAGAAGGTATTGCTTAAAAATCTCCCCTTCACTCTTGAGCATGAGCCCAGGTTCCTTATTGACTCAATGCTGATAAATATTAGCACACATTTTACTGAACTTTCACTTCTAGGATAAATCTGAAGTCCTTGGAATCAGAAGTGCTGGGAAATTTGAACTGCTGAATTTAACCTTAGGAAAAAATCCTGCAGTTACACTTCACTGGAGATGGCAAGATAATTACAATTTACATTTTAATTTTCAGGGAAGATTCTGCAGGGCTGTTTGGATACACAGCACAGAATTTGTAGAACAGGGAGAAGGGAGGCAAACGCAGTTCTCAGTATCTTTGGTCCTTTTTTGGCCTTAAGCTCCTTCTCTCTCCAAATTGCTTAGAATAAATCCTATAGCTCAAAATCTTTGTGCCCTGAATATGAGGATCCCTGCATGAACTGTGAAAAATGAGGTTTTGGAGTGTTTTTACAGAAGCCTTCTACAAGTGCTGTGTCTCCTGGGAAGGCGTTTTAGAGCTTCTCTACCATTTCTCTCTCCTTTTGAAACATAACATGTAAATGAATTCTGTCTTCTGATTCCCAAACTACAAACATGATCAATGAAAAATAACCATGTATCCTAGAACTGTAGAATCAGAGAGCCAAACATATTTTGGTGTGGAAGGGACTTTTCAAGGTCATGTAGTCCAACCTCCCTGCAGTCAGCAGGAACATCTTCAGACAGATAAGATTGCTCAGAGCCCCAAACAACCTGACCTGAAATGGCTCCAGGGATGGGGCATCTACCACCTCTCTGGGCAACCAAGGCCAGAGTCTCAACATTCTCACTGTAAAAAATTTCTTCCTTTATGTCTAGCCTAAATCTCTCCTCTTTCAGTTTAAAACCATTACCCCTTGTTCTGTCAAAACAGACCCTGCTAAAAAGTCTATCCTCATCTTTCCGATAAGACTAACAAAACAGAATAAAGAAACACAGAATCACAGTATCATTAAGGTGGGAAAAGACGTCTAGAATCATTAAATCCAATCATCTACCGATCATGACCATGTCACTAAATCACATCACTAAGTAGACCATCTATACGTTTCTTAAACCCCTCCAAGGATGATGACTCCACTGCCTCCATGGGCAGCCTGGGCCAATGCCTGACAACCCTTTCAGTGAAGAAATTCCTCCTGACATCCAACCTAAACCTCCCCTGGCACAACTTGAGGCCACTTCCTCTTGTCCTCTCACTGGTAACCCGGGAGAAGAGACCTACCCCCATCTCACTCCAACCTCCTTTTAGGGAGTTGTAGAGAGCGATAAGGTCTCCCCTGAGCCTCCTCTTCTCCAGAATAACCAACCCCAGTTCCCTCAGCCACTCAGGAAACTCAAGATTTGTGAGCGCACATTACATGCTTTAAATTCACTATAGTATAGTGAACACACTGAACAAAGCAAGTTAGAAACTTTCCTAAATCAAAAATAATCCTAGTGAGGCAATGCTTGCTTCAGCAGTACTGGGAAAAGTTGGGTTTGTAGTTTGGGCTGAGGTCATGCACTGTAGCAGTACAGAAGGAAAATATCCTATTTTCTTAGTTTTGAAAAAGATGTCATTATGCCCTGGGAAGTATTACAATATTTTAGTAATCAGCTGCAATGCTCATTAGTCTGCCTATTATATCCGAAGCACTTGTATTTGTTGAAGTAGCAGTAGCTGAGATAAAAGAAATTTGAAAGTGAAATCATTACAAATTTGAGTCAGTGCCTTTTTTAAACTGGAAGCTTGCAATATTACCCTTAATGAGCTGATGCCCTGAACTCCAAAAGCGGATTCATATTTTCTAACCTCTTTTGAACTCATTAGAAATTACTTTATGATCTGAATATATGAAGAGATTTTCTGTTTACTGACTTCTTTTTTCTTCTAATGAAAGTGGGGGATGGGGAAGGTTGGTAACTAGATCACAAACCAAACTTCATTTCTCAAAGTAGAATACAAATTACTTGATAACAGAGAAAGTAAGCTGAGGTAGATTTATACTGGTATGAACAGAACTATAGTTTTATGGCCAAATAAATTTAATGACTGTCAGTTGAACCTATATGCATTCTCAGAGTGTTATACTTTAAAATGAACTAGGAATTTGGTTATTTAAAAGTAGCAGCTGGAAGGGAAGAGGTGGAGGCTTGCATATCTTATGAAGTAATTCTGGGAGGAGCGCAGATGGAAGACTGCTTAAGGCAAAGAGTTTTGTCTGCATAGAGCAGATTTCAGGAATGGGCCTGGATTAATCAGGGCCAAATCTGAAATGAATCTGCATAGAAATTGTTTGTGTTTACAGAGTTTCAAGTTTTCTTTCAAATTAATTGAGCATGCCATTTTAAACGGGAGATTGCTATTAGTTTAACAGGGGTTTTTATGACAAATCAATTGACTCCCTGTGTGTATGTAATAAAGAGAAATAGACAACAGGTAAACACATGTGTTTTAGAACCAGACTAGAAAGAAAGCATTGCTTTTAATTAGGCAATTCAAAAGTGATATATAGTGCTGCAGGAACAGCATCAGATCACAAGAAATAAAAACATTTGTGTTTTAATAGTTTTCTTTTGGTGACCTTAACTCTGATAATTTGTTCTTGATGAAGTATGACAGGTACTGCCAGGTTAAATGATCTAAATATTCATTATTTAAAGAATAATATTGTAGCAATAATTCTGGACATGTTCAAGAAATAACCTTGTTCATGCAAGACTTACATACAGCTTTTCAGTAGGTATCACCCAACAGTCCCAAAGTGCATGATTCTTCTGGGCTAGGGTAAAATAAGAAGGATTCTGGTAAAAGAATTCTGCAGGTTGTTCTGAACATTTATTTCCATGGGTGCAAATACTTCAGAATGCAGATCTACATTTTCATCAGCACACTATTTATTTTTTATAAAATATATTTAATCCTTACAGTAGATTATGATTTCACCCTGGATGAGAACCTGTAGAAAAGACCATGGAAAGCCAAAAAGTGCAATGGTGTTGAAAATTGCCCATCCAAGACTGTTGAGATGGTGATGCATGTGAAGAGGATTTATTTTTATTTTTACCAAAGAATACTCTACCTGCTCTTTGTAAACACATAAATAATGTTCATCTTAAAAACAAACAAACAAAAACCACTAACAACAAAAAAAATCCAACCAACCCACAAACTACAAACTTAAGAACTACAAACAACAAAAAAAAAACAAACAAAATTTATCCAAAACAAAGTTATATCTTCAGGACAGGCAAGATGTGGAAGGTCTGTGTTGACATGTGACTTTGTCAAGAACTGAGTCTGTAGAGCTGGACTTCATCTTACCAAACCTGAGCTAAGAGTGAGACAGTTGACCTCAGCTAATGACCTTATTCCTTAAGTCAAAAGCAGAGAGAAACCAACCATCAAAGACAGTACCTCTCCTGTATGCCTAGAAGTGCCTCTCTATTTTCAGCAGCTATGAAACTGAAATAAGCAATTTAAATTAAACACAGGCAAAATAAATGCTGTGGATAGATGAAGTGATTCTTTGTACAAAGTTTGACAGACTAAGATAAAAAACTTTATTTTGTCATGTGTGGACATGCAGACAGATTCAGACGTCCACACAAAACATCTTTATAACTTCTCTTTCTAACAACATTTGACAAAAATCCTGCAGACCTCACACAGTGGCGTGTCATAATTTTAGAAGAGGGACTTTCCAGCTGGAAGGAAGTTCTTTGTTTCAAGTAGAGTCGGTATTGCTTCTTCTTGGTGAAATTTGCTTCTTTTGTTACAGCAAATCATGAATGAATCCTCAAGACCTAAAGACTTACCTATTGATTTCCTCTCTTCCTGCTGGAATCTCTTGACTAACTGTACATGAAAAATAAAAAAAATGTCTCCTCACCTTAAACATGACTGATGTATAACCCAAATTCTGGTAGTTTATTATTACTTTGTCACCAAGAACACTTGTAAGCACAGAGTAAGTTACCATACAATGGTATTTAACATTTTGCTCGTACTATCTGTTCTAATTGGACTTAACAAAGGGTCTCCACTGTTAACTTTTAGGAAGTATTTTCTTCATAACAGTATCTACCACAGAAAATCAAATGTTGTTACTAATATAACAATTATCCAAGCCATTTTCCCATCTAAATGCACTATTGGATTGATTAAATAAATCTGCTTATTGTTTCTCTCAAATGGCAGCTCCTGCTATGTTTCAGGACACAACTTTGGCCAACACTGATTGTGTATTTTGATGTTTATATCCAGCTCTAACCCAAGTGTTTGCTGGGTGGAAAATGAATTGTGATTTCATTTTGATGGCTTTGATTTTATTAAACTTACTTCTTCTGAAGAAAAGCATAATTAGAGATCTGTTTCGGTTACTGTGCTCAGTTTTCTTGCTTACTTTCTTTGTCATGAATTTTTCCCCAAATTGTGATAGCAAACAAGATCAAAGCCAAAACCACAGAAACCTCTGCCCCTAAATGAGAACCAAATACACAATGGTTCATGACTTTCTCTGATCTGAAGATTTAGGATAAAATATAGAAACAGGCACATTTACTATCACAAGGTTAGGGTTTAACTTTCTTTTTCTAATGCCTTGTGTGAAGAAATGTAGCCAGATACTAATAGCAGACTTTTTCTAACCGATAATTGGTGTCGGTAATAAGGGCTGAGCTGACAGCCAGCTGTGCTACTGCCCTCAGTCCTGCAGTGAGGAAGGGGAAATGAGTCTGCAAATGATTACCAACTTCAAGTGTTTCTGGCAGTACAAGGGTTTCATTAAAAAAAATTAGTAAAATACCTTTTTATTTTCAAAAATATTTCCTAGGTTTGAAAAGAAAGTCTTCATGCAGACTTTAGAAAGAGAACTTCTCTGAACTTCACAAATCAGGGGTATTGCCCAGTTGGGCTGCCTGCCTACATTGTAGACTTCGTCTTTAGTAAAAACTCTTCTCCTCCCAATTAAAGAATAAAGGTTGAGGAGCCTGCAGGCCTTTCCAGTATGTTTGGTTTGACTTTTCACCCCTCATTCTACCTCTTTATGTGGCTCTTCTTTATACTGCACTCTCTGATGTGTTGGTGGAGCCCAGTAGTGATGCTGTGGGTCAAGCTGGGTTAGCACTTTTGTTGCAGGCTTTATTTTCCAGGGATTCATAATTCAGTTGTAGAACTTAAACACAAATTAGAGCTTTACATGCATGTTACACATGGATTCTTTTATATCTTTTTCCTGTTTCCATTCTTGTCATCAGAGAATCATAGAATGGTTTGGACCATTAAAGTGACCTTTAAAGGTCATAAAGTCCAACCTCCCTGGAGTGAGAACAGACATCTTCAACCAGATCAGGTTGCTTAGAGCCCTGATGAATCTCACCTTGATATGGTATACAACCCTAAAAGAAGTTGATTAAGAAATTGTGTGGTTTGGATGAAGACGAGCAATGTGATGTTGAAGAAATCATGTCCAGCAAGATCCTTTGGTACACTCACAGAATCACACAATGTTAGGGGTTGGAAGGGTCCTCTGGAGATCATCTAGTCCAACCCCCCTGCAATAGCAAGAGAACCTAGAGCAGGCTGCACAGAATGGTGCCCAATCAGCTTTGGAATATCTCCAGAGATGGAGACTCAACCACATCGTTGGGCAGCCTGGGCCGGTGCTCCATCACCCTCAAAGACAAAAGTTCCTCCTCATGTTCAGATGGAATTTCCTGGGTGCTAGTTTTTCCCATTATCTCTACTCCTGTCACTAGGTACCACAGAAAAAAGACTGGCACCATCCTCCTCCTGCATCCTGATCTTCTTATCATGTTTTTTTTTTTTTTTCCTCTGTAATATCTTTTATGTGAGTATCTACCACTTATGGCACAATGGCTACATTCCTTCTAAGTCTTCTTTTGGCTGTTGATTTTCACATCCGTTGTGGTGGATAAGCTGAACACAGGGAGCCTCACGTGGTCTACCCATGTAGAGTCTTTAGCCGGAAGTCATTTAGTTTTCCTATCACTCATTTCATCAAGAAATAAAACTTTCTCTCTTTTATAAACCATCTGAGGCAAGCAAAAGTTTGGGAAGTGCTCTGACATCACTGAAGAGATGTCATTTGTTTGAAGTGTGGTTTGTTTTTATTTATTAGTAATAGTTTCTGATAAGGTATTACTGCATATACAGGATATAATGGAATTTATTATTTCTTTTTTTTCTGGCTGTTCATTACACAATAAGAGAAGTTATTACACTCTATTAGGGAAACAGATGACATTTTATATCTCTCTAGATTAAAAGCCTACTTAACCTGCTATTAGTTGCTGAGTAGCAGACCTTACGTATATACTTTCCCAAGGGTGCTTTCTGCACGACAAAACTAGTTCTGTGGTGCCTATGGAGGAATATTGGACACTAAAAAAAATAACCTGGTGCAATTCAACAGAGGGATAAGGAGCTGAATGTGATGCTGCTGTCCTTCACATCAAATCCCAGAGTGGGAAAGTCCAAGAAGCAGGACATGCAGAGGGCAGAGCTGAAGTGGAATGTGAAATGCAGCATCCTTACCCAACAGGAACAGAGCTGTACACAAATAGTTGGAAGTCCTTCTTTTTTCTTCTTTTTTTTTTCCTTTTATTTCTTTTATATTTGTCTTTTTTTCCCCTTCTTTTTCTTCTTTTTTTTTCTTCTTTTGTTTGTTTTCCTGCAGATCTCTCCATTTGTTTGGATTGGGAAGCTAAAGAACAAAGTGAGAAAGAATGTATACAGGCAGAATATAGATGTCTAGATATAAAAATACGGGGGAATAGAGGTTAATTGAATAACTGGTTTTCAGTAGATATAAAGAAACTTCCTTGATGGAGAATTAGATATTAAACTGATTCTACTACTAAGCTTAAAAGCCTGGAAACGGTAAAAAGAAGAATTGGAAAATAATGAAAACATTGAAAATTTATAAGAGGAGTCTATTAACATTATTTATAACACATGCTTTGATAATAGTTTCTCTGAGCCACATCTTCAACCTGAAAGAGCTTTGCAGAGAAAGGTTACACCTGGGAAAAGAATGATAGAAACATAATTTTAAAGGGTGTTTCTATGAACTTTGATGTTACTGCAAACAGAGGTAATGATCAACAGCTTATGAGTGCAGCAACACACAAAAATTAGTGAGAAATCACTGAAAGACCACAGCATCCAAATCCTCCACCTACAAAAAAACTTGGCTTTCATAATGTTTAAAAATAATATTTTCTGTTAAATAGTTTAAAGGCAAAAAATATGTCCTTATTTGGAATAAGTTTTTTAAAAGCCGTAGGCATTAAATGTAATATAGTTCAGAAAAATTAGAAAGGGAAGGCTTACTCTAATCTCTCTGGATCTGTAAATGCAGAAAACGTGGAAAAATACTGCATGCACCAAATGGCTAGCAAAATGAGGGTATAAACAGATAGTATAACACAGCCAATTTTTATCTTTTTTGTTGTGATTTGGGAAGTTTTTAATATTTGAAAATAATTCTTGTGGCAATTGACAAACTAGCAGTTTATCTTGATTTTTAAAAAAATGAAAACAACACCACCAACAAAAAACCCAACCCAACTTGAAGTTACTGGGTTACAAAGTGAATTGTTCTGCAGCTGCAAAATCAAGTGCCTTAGCTGAGTTAATGCTTTTCATTTCTTTTGCATGCGTCAGCATTAATGGAGGCAGGCTTTCTCTAAAGCCTTGCATGTGAGGATGGTGCTGAGCAGACTAGATTCAGTTCTGTTGAATGCTTTTTGCATTCTTTTTTTCTTTTTTTTTAGAATAAGGCACAAAGGGAGACTTCAAATCAGGCTGAACTTCAAGCAAAAGTTAATGCTATTCTCTTTTGGGTTCAACCACCCACTTTGCTTAAGGTCACTAGTTGAGGCCAATGCTGCACAGAGGGGCTGCAGCAAACTTGGCATCTCCTTGATTAGGCTCCCTGCTGATCTAATACACATACCAGCTCTCTTGCCAAGTCAAATAACACATTTAGTGAATTGGAAATAAGATTTAAGTGAGCCAGTACAATGCGGCTTGCCTTCTCATCTTTTTACCCAATCCTTCTCTTTGTATGCTAGACTGTGAAAACTGCTCTTGTTAGAGGACTTAATCTTCATTTCTTCCTGTAGATTATTTGAAAACAGGTCAATTGAATGTTGGAGCTGCTAACTCCTCCTACCAAAGAAAGAAACCGCTTGTGGCATCCTGATTGTACCATTTAAATAAAAGGTTGTTATTATTAAAGAGAAAATACTGTAGTATAAGCTTGTCTGAGAATGGGGGGGAAAAAATCTAGTATTAAATGCAACCCCTTTTATAAATAATGTGTTTATTCCTTTGTCTTTGAGTCTCTTTTCTCAAGAGTGCTTTGCTGGTGAGTAGTAATTGATGGGGCTGATCACATCAATACATATATTCATCTCTCGTGGCTGTACTGCAGTAGTTAATTCTTAAATACAGTAAGATCATAGAATCATAGAATCATA
>VWZO01015734.1:0-27203 GCA_013396975.1 Bucco capensis
CCAACCCAAACCATTCTATGATTCTACGACATCTCTTTACACAGTGTCACTGCTGCCAAGCAAGAATCACGGACATGCTGCTTTGGTTGCCATCGGTGGCATAGGCTTGGTGGCTGCGAAATGTGCTGCTCCAGGAGAAGGGACTTCCCAGAAAAAGAGGGAAAATAAGAGGGAAGAAATGCCAGTGCTCTGGAAGTCTTCTGCCAGGATTTCCTGGGTACAGTGTGAGCTGGGAAATCTGCCCTCTGAGACTGGACCAGATGGCGTGCTTGATGGCTGCTGGGGAGAATCAGGGCACAGGAAAGTGGCACTTGTGGTGATGGCTCCCTTCTAGTTTTGTGTACTGTCACTCTGAGAATGGAGGCAGTGCAGAGGAGTGATCACAAGCAGGCAGGGCTCTCCTTCTCAACAGCAGCAGCAGCTGTCTGGTCTTCACCTTGGAACATCTCTGTGTTTAATTAAAATAAAAAATATCCAAGAAGATGAACTTGAGGATTGTTTAGAGCCCACAGGCAAGAGCCAGGCACAGTCTGAAAATCACTTGTGCTCTCCTGTGGCCCCTGGTGCGATAACTGTGCCCACAGCAGAGGGAGCATTAAACTCATTGCCCACAGGAAAGTGTGGGGAGTGATACCCATGTTCCTAGAATCCTTGTATGGGTAGGATGAGCTCATTAGCCTTCTGGCAGTCATCCTAGGAGAAGGACAACTCTGATTCCAAACCCGGGCAGATGGAGCTCATTTCGCCCTGTAAGGCCTTCCATCTAAGAGGTTAAACCTCCATCCTAAGGACTTGGCTGCCAGCGTCCAAGCTTGCTAGGCGCTGGCAGATGAACCTTAGGACTAAAGGGTGGGTCCAGCTCTGCACATGCTGTGTCTCACCTAAAAAAATCCATAGTGCAGGCTCGAGGGTGCTATCTGCTATCCTCTTTTTATCAGCACGCTTGGAAAAGGCGCTGAGGAGGAGCATGGGTGGAGCCCTCCCTGGATCTCCATTCGCGAAACCTAGCCATACATACATACATACAGGCAAGAGCCGGCTGACACCTGATGCCTGCCTGGGAATGGGTGAGAAGCAGCTTTCCTCTGCCCTCTTCCTAGTGTGGTGGCACAGCTGTGTCTCTTTGCTGAGATGGAGGTGATGGTTTAAATCTCATTGGCCTTGGACTTCACAGAGCTTCTTGTGCAGTTGCTGATCTCTGAGTGAAGCCAAGCCCAGTGTATGCACATGGACTCCACATGTCCAAGCCTTGCCAAGCCCGTTGGGAACTGCACTGGGGCAGCTTGCTAAAGAGGTGACAGCAACTGCTGTCTCAGCCTCCTCACCAGGACTTGCTGAAATTTGATGCTAGTGCAAAGCCATAAAGATTATATATGTGCCCATTCACAACAGAGCTTCTTTGCTCTGTGCTTTACACCCCTGCTCATTGCAAAGCAGTATGTGCCTTTCTAGAAAGATCAAATAAAGCTACTGGAAGACAATCAAAAATGGACCTCTGCTTTCCAGGTCTCCCTGCCACACTGCAATCCATGGATGATGCATTTTCCTTGGTTGTTTTTTTCTGCAGAGTTTCTCTCCAGCAAGCTGCTGAGAGTTGGATAGCTGAAGAGGGGACACTCGTGGGACTCCCATCACTCCTGGGGCCTCCTTCCCTGAGTGCCCTTTCTGCTCAGGTTACTTGCATCACCTTGGACTCCATGTAAGGGCACAACTCCACTGCCCCACATCCCTGGGATTTGGTATGGTTTCCCCTTCTCACTCCTACACGTCCCTCCCAAAGCACCTATGCTGTCACTGTAAAAATCAATGCTCTTTTTTCTTCCTCCCTTAATTGTTAAACTGCTTTATACCAGCTACTGCTTCTTCCATTTATGTGTGGTTTTCAACAAAGCCAATGTCTCATAAGCCAGTCTAAAACATCATTGTAATTCAGGGGAAATGCAATGATCCTGGAAAGAAGCTTGTAAACCCACTGTTCTTTCCTTTCCTAATTGCAGTTTCAGTGACTCATCCCTGGTGCTACACTGCAGTGCACAACCATTGTGTGGATTTTTACCCAATCTTGAGCAGTCACAATTCACTGCTCAAGTTTTCAGGCCACCAAAGCCATTAGGAAAATAAGTGTAAAATAAAAACCTGCTGGTACAGTTGGCTGGCTGAGCAGCACAGCCCCTTGGGATAACAACACAAGAGAAAGGCATTCAGTGCTTTCCAAGGCTGCTTTTGTTCAATGTGGCTGAGCTAGTGTGAGCTGAAACCTGAATATGTGCTTCTCTGAAAAAGGGCTCTTTCCCATCTCTTTTCCGATCCTTGTCCTCTCCCCACCTCCATCTCCGTCTCCATCTCACCACCTCTATCCCATCCCCTTTCCCTTTCTTCCTCATCTTTATCCCACTCCCCATCTTTTTCTCATCCCCTTCCCCACCCAATCTAAACCCTGCTCCAATCCCCATCCCCATCCCATTCACATCATTCCCACTAGATTCACCTCCCACCCCATTCCTTCCACATCTTCATCCCTATATCCATCCTATATTCATACCCACATGTCCTGGTTTGACCAGAAGAACTAAGAATNTTACATATATATAAGTTATATATATATATATAAAATATATAAACTTATATATACGCTATTTTTCACGTGACAATAGGCTGTTTGTTGATTTGTCCACCTGTATGATGTTCCGGGTCACAACCTTTGGCCCCTCGGGGCACAGTTCCAACTTTCAGTTTCCTTATCAGTTTCTCTCGGTAAATTCTTTCGCAGGCAAAGGAAGGAGGCGGAAAAAGCCCAGCCAATCAGTTTCTTCTTCCCTCTTAAAAGGGCGATGGCACTGTGTCTTCTTAAAAAGGAAACGTCTCTGTCCCTTGTCTGTTTAGAGACAGACAAGCCTAATTTCTCTTCAAAGGGAAAATGATGGACAAATGTCAGAGGATCCCTGATGTCCCTTTCTCTTCAATTTTAGTCATCCTATGACACCACACCCACACCTACACCCACACCCATACCCAAACTCATACCCATACCCATACCCATGCCCATACGTGTACCCATACTCATACTCATTCTAATCCTATCTCATCCCTATTCCCATCCCATTCTATCCATATTTCTCAGCCACAGGAGGCTTCCTTGGAGCACTTGGTCCTGGCCCTGCTCATGCTGTTGATTCACAGTCTGAGAGTCTTGTTGGCATGTTTGTAAAAGGTTGCAAACCCCTGGTTTTGCCAGGACTATTCTCTACCAACTCGTGGAGAGAGGTAGAAAGACTTTGGATATGAGAATGGCAGGACCACACTTGGACATGCCGTGTTAGTCCAGATACTCAAACTCAAATACAGGCCACCAAAGACTTTTGTTAACATAATACAACATCCAGGGAAGAGATGACCATATTTGCCCACTCCATGCCAAGAAAGCTCCTGCCAGCCATTGTGGAAGGCTCTGCCATTGGGTCTTGGCACTTTGCTGAGCATGGCTGAAGCAATCTTGTTGAGCAAGGCCAAACTCCACTGCAGTAAATTTAACTTCACTGGCCTTGCAGGCACACGATGTGGGCAGAACAGCCCAGCCACCCCCTCCATCTGCCCTGCACAACACAGTGCCTTGCTGTGTGTCTCTAAAGCCCACACTGGCCATGCAGTCCCAATGGTCAAAGCCCAATGTTGCCAAGAAGAAAAATGCTGTGGCTGTTGTGTAGTTCATTTTCTCATTAGGTTAAATGAGGTTTGGGATGAAGCTAAGTGATCCCATTTCAGCTACACACTCTCTGGCTTTGTCCTAAACTGGGCTGGGAAGGAGAGATTGGAGCCTAAAGGAACCAAGCTAGCAAACTCTCCCAGTGTCTCCAGAGTCAGAGCAAAGTGTCTTCCTGAGTCAGTCTGGTCAGTAAGCTCACCAGCTCTCCCATTCCAGTGGTGCAGGGGCAGCCACAGCTGGATTTGCTCCTGGGTCTAGGAGGGATGGGAAAACAGTCCTTGCTTACACTGCGCATGGCAGAAGCAATGCACAAACACAAGCCCTTCTTGCTATACCACACAGTCCCTGTTTACACCCTGGGAAATGCACCATGGAGAACTGAGGCTGAGGATTTGGAGCAGAGCAGGGTAGAAGGAGGAGGAACCCAGCTTGTGGGCCTCTCTTGCTGCAGCCTCCAAAATAGCTGGGAGCAGAGCACCAGTCAGTGCCAGCATGGTAGAAGGAGCATCTGCTGAATCTACACAACTTGGTCATTAGAGGGTGCTAGTGCATTGTGCCACAGGACAAGCCTTGTCCTGTCCCTGCCTCAGCCGTACTGGCTGTGGTAAAGAGTTTCTCCAGCAGCCAGGGGTAGGAGGCATCCTGGGGCTTTGTGGTGCTGTGAAGACTGCAAATCTAAATTCCTTCTTCAGAAGTTCAAATGCCAGAGCAGCCTGGCTGTGGAACCACAGGACTCAAGCAGGAGATGCAAAGGCCTGAGTGGCAGCTGCACATGGCAACAGAACTGCACAAGCCAGGCTTTCTGTAGAAAACCTCTCAGACTTGCATCAGTGGGGACTGGGTGCCCTGAAAGGCTTGGGAACCATGAGTTCCCATCCAGGGGAAGCCATGAGCATAAAGACAGAATCATACAGTAGGTAGAGGAAAGATGTCCATTCCCACTAGTTCTCTTAGAGAGGAGAGTCCAGGCAATTCAATGGAGATTAATGGAGTGTTTGCTATTTGGGGAGCAGCCACACCAGCTCCTCCACATCTAAGCAGGTTCAGCTGGCAGTGAAGGTCATTCACATGGAGCCTTTTCTACACCTGGGATTTTCCCCAGGTTCAGCTGCTCCTCACAATACTTCCTAGAGTGATTTCAGCTGTCTGTGCCAGTGTCTTAAGCAGCGGGAGGGTTTCCTGGGCTGAGCTGCATGGCAGTGATGCTGTTTGCACCAGAAAAGTGGAGGTCAAGTGCAGAAGTTGCCATGCTATGTCTCTCCAGCACAGACAAACAAGGCTGAAACAACCTTGGAAGTGGAAAGCTAATGTCAGAAACAAACCAGAACACCCCCGGATGTGCTTTCCCTGTGCCCTCAAGCTGCTAAATTACTGCTGAGGGATCTGGAAGTAAGGTCAGTAAGAGCAATAATGATAGGGGAGCTGACTGAAAAGGGGATGGCATAGGCTTTTATTGATAGACAGTGCTGCCTACATGCTGTCCCATGGGATATAAATAGTGGGTGAATGAGATTCACAAGTGTGAGGGAATGGTCCTGCCAGCAGCCAGAGTACAATTCTGCTAGGGTTCAATTTCAGCAGGTCCTGTAGGTCAGGGCTGGCCATGGGGCAGTGTTGTCAGAAGAGCTGTAGGTAGATCAAATGGTTGTCCTATGAAGTTTAGTATTGCTTGAGCCGAAATCCCTTGGATAGTGGCAAAGGGAGCTTACAGCATTGGTCATGGGGCTCAAAGCAACTGATGCATGCAATGTTTAGAGTTGAGTTCTTCAGGGAGCAGGGCCAAAACCATGATCATTCCAGCTACTAATAGAGAAACACTGAACAAATTCAAGGTCCAGAGAGGACTGCTGCTCAGCCACAGCATCCTATGCTGGCAATGGGTGAGTAATCCACCAGAAGTCACTGCAAAACTGGAGTGTCCCAGTGAATTCTCAGCTTAGTATCTACTCTGAGTCTCCCAGCGTGTTGAGCTGGGGCGCTTAGGACAATTTTTTCTTTCCTGTCCTGCCCATTTGTTCACACCACTGTGGGTCACACCAGACTAATTTTAGGAGGGAGGGAGATATTTCTGTCTTGTGTGGTAGTGCTTGAGGTTAATTATATAGGATCTTGCAAAGCACTTGGCATTCTTCAGAGAAGATGCTTTGTAGGAAGCACAAGGCACTATGAAAGCACCAGCGTTACTGCCTTTTCTCTAGTGCTGTCTGCCTTCTAGGACCTAAGGGCTCCTGGAGATACCACAGGGTACTTGCAGCCGGTCTGCTCTGAAGGGTGGTTTGCCTACTAACAGCATAAAATGGCACCCACCAAGATATAACTCCCCTGTGAAATCTCCTCTCTTACCCTTTACCAGATGTCATGCAGGACTCTGGTAAAGCCCACGCTGTAGTCCCCTGTGTTCAGTCTCATCTTGCACCAGACTTGCCTAGGATTGGATCATTGTGTCCACACATGCCTTCACATAGACAACGACTCTCTTTGCAGTGGCAGAAGTTAACCTATCCAGGCCACCTCAAGCACTGCCACAGCCTCCTGGCCAGGCAGGTAGGTCTCTTTAGAGTCAGAAGTGGATCATATCCAACCCCTAGTCCTCACTGCTACAGCATGGATTCAGCAAATGTCTGCCCTAGGGTCCAGACCCAGCTGGGGTTGCTCTAAGGCCAACTGATGGCTGTTTTGAAGCTCTTTTGTGCCAGTTGAGCTAAGCAGATCCTGTTTATAGCAAGAACAGGGCTGGCATGTCCTGACATCCTCCAAACACCAGGCCTCTACCTGCAGCCTCTTAGCATCAAGGTAATGAGAAAGGATCCTGATGGTAGATGACAATCCTGGCACTTTGGAGGATTAGAGTCACATGACCCTGCCACAAAAGCCTGGACTATGGCAATAACAGGTTATCCCATCTGTGAGGTTCCTCTTAAAGTAGCGCCTCTCAGGGACAATTCCCCACTACAGGCATTATGGCATTTTCTGCCTGATCTCCCAGCAGACAGTGTGTTCTGTTGAGCATCAATATCATGGCCACCAGGCACTCCAAATATGACAGGTCTGCAAATCTTGTGTCCACAGGTGGATTCTCCTAGTTATCTGGCTAGCTGCTCTGGCTGTGCAAAGATCACTTTCAGACCATCTGCATGCCTTCTCCACTCCTTTGCATCTAAGGCTTTCAGTGTTGCTGCTCACCATGTCTCCCTGCAGTCCATGCAGATGGCAGGGCTCTCCGGTATCACAGAATCCCAGCATGGTGGGGGTTAGAAGGGGACCTTTGGAATCACCTAGTCCAAACCCCCTGCTAAACAGGGATGCTGAGAGCAGGATGCCCAGGCAGGTTTGGAATCTCTCCAGAGAAGGAGACTCCACAACCTCTCTGAGCAGCCTGGGCCAATGTTCCATCACCATAACAGGAAAAAGGTTTTTCCTTGTGCATTGCTCAGGGCTCCTGCAGAAAACCACACAGGGGCCCTATGGTAGCCCACATCAGCTCTGCCAAGACTCCATTGATTTCTTTTGCTGAATCACAGTTAGGCTAGGCTAGGAATAATGTATTGTTTTTGGCTTATTGCTGCTGGTGCCTTGGTTTCCCATGGCTTAAATGCCTCTGGAGCTGAGTCAGCAGAACTGATACGTGTCTCAGCTGCTGCAGAGCACTCCATCAAGGAGGTAACAGGTATTTCCTTATCAGCTCCCTCAGCTCTGATGGCAGTAGGAGCAATGGACTAAACCATCCTTTTTACAGCAACCATGGTTTGTCTGCACAAACTCCTCAGTGATAGCCTAGCTGCAGAGCAAAGTGATCACATCTACTTTTTGAAATCAGTCCTGTGGCTGTGCTGCATGCTTACTCCTGTACAAATTACGTCCTTTCTACAGCCTTGAGTTTCTTCACCTCATTTACAAATGATGGTGAATTGAAATCCACACTTTCAGGGATGGGGTCTGTGCTCTATCTTTTCTTGCAGATGGTAAAACCGAGGCATGGCAAAATGATCTACTTCTACCAGCCAGACTGCAATGCAGGAAGCAATCACATATTTGAGATACATCCCAAGTCTCTTTTACCCTGGTAAAAAAGCTAGAGCTAGAGCTACAGCTTTGTGGCTCACACAAGCTAGCTCTAGCTTCCACTGCAGTATGCACCTTAACATGAAGGTCCTTGAGCGTTGACCTTGCCAGGTAATCTGCTCTGTTTCCGTTAGTGATCAGCCTTCCCCTTGATGATGTTTTCTTTTCACACACCCAAATAACAGCCTTCTTATCTTCCAGCATAAATCTTACTTCTCTGGATGGGCGTTACAGATGAGCAGAAAAAAGCGAGAGATCAGAAGACACTGAGCATGATGAAGCAGAGAGACCTAAGTTTTCAGACAAACCCAGCACCAAGCAGCAGCTTGAGAAGGAGTTGGAATGGGCAAGCAGAAGATTAAATCAACTTCAGGACTATATTCATGGGGTCAGGGTACAGTGACCAATGTAACAGCCTTCTGCACTGCCTTAGCAAGTGGTGCTTCCCAGCCCTTTGAAGAGAGTAAGGGAGAGAGAGAGAGATGCTGCCAGTAATACTTCATTTTGCAACCAGACAGGGCAACAGAGACAGTTGAAGAGTTTCGTAGGTCAGCAGGAAGCACACCAGAACCCATCCTGAGGAAGGAGGGATCAACAAATACCACTTCTCTGTCACAGAGCCAGTTTTTAGAGTGCAAAGCTTAGATTCAGACAGATGATGCTGGCAAGATATGATTGTGTCTGTTGAATATCACCCTGTCAGGAAGATGTGACTCAGGCTGGACCAACCAGCACAGTAGCAATCCAAAGTCACACGTGGGTTTTGCAGCATGAGTTGGTGCTGCTTCTTTGCTCACAGGACCCCATGGTTTGCCATCAGGAGTACCAGCCTCATCCACTCCCAGATCCAACAGTGCTCATTTGGTTCAGATCAGACACTTGGGCACAGCTTCTGGCAGAGCAGACAAATATCTTCTTTGAAAGACTTCTGTGTCCCTAAAAGAAATTATGGACTTGAACTTTTACACTGTTAATTTTTATCAAGCAAGTCAGAAATATTTCCTTGTAGCAGTGGGTAAAGAAGACCTTTGTCCCTGGCAGGCACTGGGATTTCAGCGCACAAAGTACAGATCCACTGCCTTTATTCTCACAGGCAAGATCATCATTTTGAGGTGTTATATCAACCTTGGATCTGCCCACAAGGTCCTAAAGGGGATTTTTGTGTGAAGGTACTGGTATGTGGTAGGAATGCAGCCTGGTGGGAGTGTAGGAATGGACTGGGATCTCTTCAGCTGGCACTGGCACATGGAAAAGGATGAGGACATCTCCTCCCTGATCCTTTCTGCCCCACAGACATCTCTACCAAACCCAATAGCCAGCAAAACTCCCCTGTCTTGCCTGCAACCTGTAGTCTCGCATAAATGTCTTTGAACACAGTGAGGTGTTTCACAAGGTTTTTGCAACAGGTTTAACCAAATAACTGTGTGGAAAGAGGTGCAAAAGGAAGCAAGAACAGGAAGAAGCAACCATTAAGCCCCCAGGGAAATGCTCTTGCACTCTACTGCTCCCCTTCTCTTTTCACCTCTTCTCTACAGCTTGACATGCTGCGTAGGTCCAGCTTCTGCATTTGTCCTCTGCAAGGTCAAGTCCTTCCTTCTGGTTTGTGTCTTTTGGGCAATCAGAATGAAAAAGTAAACACCAAAGGCTGTGCCAGTGAGTTTTCCAGGCACCAGGGGGCTGGTGGAGATAAATGTTGTTGAACCAGAGTTTCCAGGCAGCATAGGTTTCCCAGTAAACAGGATTCACACCTCCCTTCCCACAGTCTGCTAATAATGATAGGTCATATTAGGGATGCCCTTGTTTGGGCTAAGACCTAACAGTTCTGTTCAGTGATTTTACTTTTCAGCTGAAGCTGCTCTAATTAACTGCACTTGAAGCTAGTAGCTTGTTTTTTACAGATCAGACCCAGTGTTTTGGAATTATGGCTAAGGAATGGAATGCACCAAAGTCACTGTTAGATCTTGTGTTCCACAAAAGGGGTGCAGAGTAAAGGGCTACACCTTTAAGGAGGAGCAGGTAGTTCAGGTGACCCTACAGTGACCAACTAGGTATTCTATACCATACATGTCATATTCAGTATAAAGAAAGGTTAGGTTCCTTCTCTTCTCTTCCTCTCCCTTTCTTTGATGGCCAGCACCCAAGGAGGCCTCTGCTAGTTCTCTCTTTGATCCAGATCAAAGATTCCAGAATTCAGCTCCCCCCACCAGGCCTGGTGCTGGGCCTGCTCAGTGGTGATGTAGTTACCAAAAATGGGATTTCAGGTTCAATTTTAGCTACTGGTAAATATTTTATTTTGTCAAAGTAGTTTTAGTTTTATATTTCAATCCATAAGTCCTCTTGGCTCTTTATTTTACCTTCCCTGGGTTAGGAGGGGAAGGGGTGTAATAGAGAGTGACTGTCACTCAGTTAGGGGTTGCCCCAGCCCCTAACACATGACAAGAGAAGAGGAAACAGCAAGAGAGAAAATGACTGGTAAAACAGAAGTACAAAGGGGATGTGTTTCATAGGTACAAAAGCCAGTCTGTCTTCCAGCATCTAAGGCAGTGTTTTCAGATGATCACATTAGCCTATCTCAGGAGTTTCCTGCCTTTGGCTGCCACTCAGTAATTGCCACATTGCACTGGCATACAAATGCCTAGTGAAGCCTATCTGGGAGCTCACATGGACATATTAATTCTACATGTGTAGCACTTCCAGAATGCTTGCACCAACCTCTCAGCTAACTTCTGGGGATGTGCTAACACATCTGACTCAAACTGGATGAATGTACCCTTCACATGTCTTTGCTAAGCAGGAGATGTGCCTTTTCTCATCTCACAGGAGAGCTGACTTGTCTTCGCTGTGTAGGAGCTAAACCTCAGTTTCTTGTATAGCATTACATCCCAGCTTTGTTTCAAGGGTACAGTAAATATATCTGCACTGAGAAATTAATATATAATTTTGTTGGGGGGGTAATAAGAGTGATAAACCGTGAAGTGCATTAATATTTGAAGTATGTGCAAAATGGGTAATAAGGAGACTTAAAGTATCAAGTGTCATTTTAAGATTTTAATGAAGCCAAGCAAAGTTTTTCAATCTGCTCTCTCAGTTAATGTTTAACAAGACAACAGTGTGTGCTCACTGGTGCTGGAGTAAAGACCCAAGACAAGTTTAATGTTAACCAGCAGAACAATGTATATTGTATCTGCTGCAAGTGATGTGGCCAGGCAGTATCAATTAAAAATGCCTATGTAAATCACAGGACAAAGAAAGCTGCACCTGAGGGGGTTGGTCTGCAGCTTCCAAGGCGGTGGAGCAGGAGCTCCTTCTTGTACCTCACATGTGTGGTGCCTTCTCCTCAGCCCCTCTGCATCAGCTCTCCTGTTCCTTGTACCCTTTTCACAAGTCACTGGGACTCAGCAGTGTGGCATAAAAACATCCAGAGGATATTTTGCCGTTTGTTCTGTTGGTTTTCTCCCATTTTTCAGAGTAAATTGCCTCCCTGGAGGCTCTGCTGGATGTGAGGGGGGCAGTGTGGCAGGGGCAGCCAAGGCTGGGGAATGGTGGGTTGCAATTCACTCCCTGCATGAAGAGAACCGTAGCCTCCGCAGGAAGAGCTGGGTGCCTGGAAAGGGCTCTGTGATGTCTCCCACACCTCCCGTCATAAACAGCAAAAGGAGGGCCAAGAAGAATCTACTTCCTTTATTGGTTGTCAAGGGGAACACCAAGGATGAGGACCTCGGTCTTGAATAGTCAGACCAGTTATCCTCAGGCTACTCACCCACCTGAGCTGAAAGACAGGGACAGGGAGCGTAATAAACCCCACAAAACCCTGGAGGAAACAGTTAGCAACCTGCTTCTCCACCTAGACACTCACAAGTCTATGGGCTGGATGAGATCCACCTGAGGATACTGAGGGAGCTGACAGAAGATGTTGCCAAGCCACTCTCCATCATCTATCAGCAGTCCTAGTTAACCAGGCACATCCCAGACAACTGGAGACTAGCCAATGTGATGCTCATCTACAAGAAAGGTTGGAAGGAGGGTCCTGCGAACTACAGGCCTGTAAGCCTGATCTCGGTACTGGCGAAGGTTATGGAGTGGATCATCCTGAGTGCAATTGCATGGCATGTGCAGGACAACAAGAGGATCAGGCCCAGCCAGCACAGATTCATGAAAGGCAGGTCCTGCTTGACTGACCTGACCTCCTTCTATGACCAAGTAACCCACCTAGTGGATGAGGGAATGACTGTCAATGTTGTCTACTTAGATTTCAGTAAAGCTTTTGACTATCCCACAGCATTCTCCTGGAGAATCTGCAGCTCATGGCTTAGACAGGTACACTCTTCACTGGGTAAGGAATTGGCTGGATGGCTGAGTCCTGAGAGTAGTGGTGAACAGAGTTCAATATAGCTGGTGGCTGGTCACAAGTAGTGAGTTTTGGGGCCAGTTCTGTTTAATATCTTTATCAATGATCTGGATGAGGGGATTGGGTGCATGCTCAGTCAGTTTGCAAATGACACCAAGATGGGCAGGAACATTGATCTATTTGAGGGTAGGGAGGTTTTCAGAGGAATCTGGGTAGGCTGGATTGATGAGGCCAATGAGATGAGGTTCAACAAGGCAAAATGCCAGGTCCTGCGCTTTGATCACAACAACCTCATGAACACTCCAGGCTTGGGGGTGAGTATCTGTGTCGAGAGTTAGGGGCTGGGGTGACCCCTAATCCAGTAACAGACCCTCTCTATTATCCCCTTTTCCACCCCCCACCTCAAGAAGGGCAAGGGAATAACAAAGGCTGAGAGGACTTGTGGATTGGAAAAAAACACTAAAACTGCTTTAATGAGAATAATAAGAAACATGAAATATATGCAAATATATTTCATATGTATACAGATGTATACAGATATATACAAAATCAATACTGAACCTAAACCCCCTTGATAGCAACTATGTCACCACTGATATGGTGCAGGTCCAGTGGCAGACTGTAGCAGGGAGGAAGGGGAGCTGGGTTCTGGAAGTCTCGGGTCAGGATCAACAGGCAGAGTCTTCCTCAGATGCTGTCCACTGAAGAAGAAAGAAGGAAGAAGGAACTGGTCCTCAGCATTATACTGAGTATGACATATATGAAATGGAATACCTAGGGGGTCACTTCAGGGTCACCTGAACTGTCTGCTCCTCCATCATAGTACACAAGATCTAGCAGTGACCTTGGTCTGCATATGAATCCTTGGCAGTAAATCTTAACACTAGGTCTTATCACTGCTAGAAGTGGGCACCTGTCTGTGAAAACAACCTGTTAGTTTCAGAAAGTGCAGTTAAGTAGAGGAGCTTTAGCTGAAAATTAAAATCACTGAACAGAATTGTTCTGTTCTAACCCAAACCAGGACAGTCTGGAAAGCTGTCCAGAGGAAAACGACCTGAGGGCGTTGGTCAACAGCAGCTGAACAAGAGCTAGTAGTGTGCCCAGGTGGCTAAGGTGGCCAACAGCATCCTGGCTTGTTTTAACAATAGTGTGGCTTAGCAGGATTAGGGAAGTGATTCTCCCCCTGTACTCAGCACTGGTGAGGTCAAACCTCAAATACTGGATTCGGTTTTGGGCCCCTCACTCCAAGAAAGACATTGAGTTTCTGGAGTGTTTCCAAAGAAGGGCAACAATACCGCTGAAGAGTTTAGAGCATGAGTCTTCTGAGGAGCTGCTGGGGGAACTGGGATTGTCTAGCTTGGAAAAAAAAGGAGGCTGAGGGAAGACCCTCTCACTCTCAACAACTCCCTGAAAGGAGGTTGGAGTGAGCTGGAGTTTAGTATCTTCTCACAAGTATCTAGCAAGAGAACAAGAGGAAGTGGCCTCAAGTTGCACCATGGGTGGTTTAGATTGGACATTAGGAAAAATTTCCTCTCTGAAAGCCAGGTTAAGCATTAGAACAGGTTCCTCAGAGCATTGGTGGAGTCACCATCCCTGGAGATGTTAAAACCATATAGATGTGGCTCTTCTCTACATGGTTTAGTGGGCATGATGATGATCTTGGAGGTTTTTTCCAACCTTAATTCTATGATTTAGGATTCACTTAGGGTACTGGGTTCTTTCTACAGAGCAGTGATATCTATGCATCTTGTTTTTCTCCTGTCCAAGAATACAGCATCTTTTCCTGGCTGAGTCTTACTAGGTACACAGTATTAAACTGGCCTCATGAGATCTACTAATCCGATGAAGGGGAGAAGCTGGTATTGGCGCACATGGCAGCACAGGAGCAGGATTGTGCTCCTCTGGACTACCACCGGCCCCTGGCCACCTCAGCCCCACCTTGCACTCACCAAGTACAACATAGCTGTCGGCTCAGAGTTCACCAGCATGAGTCACAGCCATGTGCTGAGGGCAGGGGTGCTAATTTAACACGCTGACCTGTGTCCCTGACCTACTTTATTTGGGCAAACATGAGCAATTGCTTTCCCAGTCTCAGCGCGTCGACCTTCTGTGCCCGGTTTCTGCTATCAGCAGAAGCACAGACCTGATCCAGGGCCTGTGTGCCCTGCACAGGCACTGCCCGTGGAAAGCCGGAACGGGTCAGGGACATCTAGTGGGGGCTGCGGGTCCCAGCCACACCCCTCTGTGGCGGAGAGGCTGCGGGTCGCAGCCCAGAGCCCCCCTTTAATTTCAGAAGGATGAGCCCTCTCGTTTGCACCGTGCCCCCATCTCTGCACTGCGGCTCAGCTGCTTCTCTTCAGTTCTTACTAGGCTGCACTTTACTGTCTGGCTTTACCTCCCCTTTTAAGGGCTCTCTGGTCTCACTTTTCGGTGGCTTCCCACTGCCCCCGCGCCGCCGGGCAGTGAAGGCGCAGAGCCCCATGGCCCAGCTAGGCCCTTATCCACTCAAGCCCCTCAGATGCGCAGCCTCTCCTAGGCAGAAGCAGCGAGGGAAAGATAACGTCAGCAGCGATTCCGTCGCGGAGACAGGACCATGTCCCCGGCACTTGTGACGTATCCTTCCGCCCCTCCTATTCCCCCTCCTTCCGGTCCGGCTCCGCCCCTGGTGTTTGACGTCACGGCCTGCCGCGGAGTGCGCAGCAGGTGCTGCCGGTAGCTCGAGACGGGCAGCTCTTGAAGGTAGCGGGAGGCATAACCCTTGGGGGAGGCGTGAGGGGCCTGGTGGGGAGCTAGGAGCAGCGTATACCCTGATTGGGTTCGAGGGAAGCTGTGATCCGGCTGCGGGGCTGAGCTGTCCTAGCTGTGTGGTGAGGGCTGGTGGTCGAGGCCAGGGCCCCGTGCGGGTGGGAGAGAGCCTGCACTCTGCGGGGCGGACCGAGGCGGCTGGTTGTGGGGCAGGGCATGGACGTGGACGACAGGTCCTTGCCACAGGGAACGTGCTGGTCAGGGTTGCTGCTCTGAGGATGAAGAGGAAAGGCTCTTGGGGTGAAAGGAGGGACGCGTCCCACCTCTGGGAGGCTAGCTGTGAGGTAGCTGCTGTCGTGGCACGGTTCCCTAGGGTCGAGTGGATGCTCTTCTGGAGCAGGAGGGTGGTTTGCCATTGAAGCCCCCAGATGGCCCTGGGCTCCTTGTGCTGCTGGCCTAGGCGGGGGTCTCTCCCTCTCTGCAAACTCTTAATGATGCTTGTGTTATCAAAACGTTCCTTTAAAGTCTTTCAGCCTATTGGCACAGGGTGGAGGTGGTTCTGGGGTCCTGTGGGGTTTTACAGTCCTGCCCTATGCATTAGGGAGAACCTTGCTACTTGGCAGCAACTGTTTATGTAACGTGGGGAGAAAAGGCAGGCAGGCATCTGTGCTCAACGCAGATGGGCATGTTTAATACTAATGGCCTTATTTAGTGTAGAGCAAGCACTCTTTGAGTAAGAATAATGATGCTGCATCCTGTGTTTAAAAGCCATTATGATTGTCCTGTATTTATATTTCCTGTTCCTGTAGCTACTGGAGACCTCATTTGGATAATTAAATGCCTTAGTGAAATAGGAGAATAAGGAAAGAAGAGCTCTATCTCCTTTTGTCTGCCACAGGGACCTGGCAGCCCCTTCCAATCCAAGTGGGGAGACCCTCTTTGTCTGGGGCAGCACCAAGGTCAATCTCAGTCAATCCAGATTCATATTTATCTCTCTCTGAAAGGGAAAAAACCAAAAGCTTTCAGTGCTTTCACCTTTGCTAAGACACTTGTGTGAGGAGAAAGTTCAACTTGAATGTCTAAGTAGCGCGCAAGACTTAGTAAGGTAGTAAGCGTGGGTGACTTAAAATGACTCTGCAGAGCAGTTGCCTCCTGCTTTGTGCTATGGTAAATACAGTGACAAGATACAAGGTGTGGGAAGTGCTGCTGTGCCGGAAAAGGTATTTTTATTCAATTGCATCAATTGCTTTAATAAAAAGACAGACTTTTCCTAGACACATTGGATGATAAGAATGCTATTACTGTATCAGATAGAGTGAGGAAGAAGCAGAAAACGCTGAGACTTGATAAATTTTAGTGATCACATTTTAGTGCTTTTTGGAAACGGTCAGAATTTGGCATGCGCGTTGGATAATAACCTTCTGCAGTGCACAGAATATTTTTTTGCCAAGTACTGCAACTTCTTCAGCACTAAGTCTGTTATGCTCTGCCTCTTATTCATGTTCTGTAAAGGCCATCTTTGTTAAAATACTGATTTGTCATTCCCCTAACGCTTTGAGAGCAGTCACAGATAATCTGCGGAGGCTAGCGGGTGTCCTCACTACAGAGGTCAAAGAGGAGAAGAGAATGTCCTGTAAACAGGTGGCTCTGACGTGGACTGAGCAGACCTTGCGAGATGGTACCCCAGTGTCAGTTAGAGGAGAGGCCTCTGGTGTTTTGCTGCCATGTGTCGCCCCCCCCCCCCAGGTCTGTATTACGTTTAAAACTGGCAGTGAATTGCTGCTCAGTCTGAAAATCACTTGGGGTCTCCTGTGNAATGATGATGAATTGCTGCTTAAAAATACAGAGATGCTCCTGTAAGCGTAAACAGTAATGTTATCACTCGTAGTGTGGCACTGGGGTGATGGAGGATTACCTTGAGGACTGGGTTTATGGTAAATAGAGAAGTTGCCTGTTTTCAGGGTAGTTCTATGCATGATCAGATTAATGTTACTTAATATCTTCTAGTGGGCCAGAGCAAGCTTGTGTAAGGCAGGATTTTCAATAAACAGGTCTGCATTTCTTCTGTTATCTGTAAGTGATCTCCCAGTGGTGTGGCTGTAGGCTGAGCAGGCGGCAGTGAAGACTACTGATGGGAACTGAGGACTTGAATGAGCAGGTTTGAATGCCTGCCTTTGATGTTTGTGTTTTCTACTCTCTTGGTTGTGTATTCTGCCCTTCTCAGCTTCCTATCTGTGAACTGAAACCGTGTGGATCAATGAGTAGAAAATAGCACTTCATCATTTTGGGGAATAGGGGAAGATAGCAGGAAGCCTGAGCCATTCAGGCAGACGGTCAGTAGTGCCAGCTCTGGCATCCTGCTAGCTGCAGCTTGGCTTCCCACAAGGCAGCCTAGGAGCCCCAGAATAGGAAAGGATGCCTTCTCTGGACTTTGGGATGAAGTGCTTGGTCTCGCACCCATGTTGCAGGGTAGGCACACACTGTGCCACCTCTGCAGTCACATCCCAGGGAGCATTTCCCAGCCAGGACCAGCATGTGTCTGTGTTCCTGCTGCCACTGAACTGCTCTCTTGGTGAGGGAGCAGTGCTGTGCCTCAGCGCCTGTTCACAGCTCAGCCGGGGCTTGGGGAGTGCACCTGTTTGGGAATTACACCTGCTTGGGAATGTCTGCCCGACTGTATTCCTTACACCAGTCACCACCTCTACTGAACAAAAGCTGCTGTTTCTTTCAGTTGCATATCAGAAAGATAAATTTTCATGCCAGCATAATATATTGTTGAGGTATTATTTGGTCTTAGGAGCTTTTGTAATGGCTTTTCAACCTCTAACAGAGTAGGGCAAAGGCTTTCTTGGTTTCTCGACAAGTGGTATCAAAGATACCAAAACCATCAAAGTTTGTGCCCTGTGACAAGCAGCCATTAAAGACGATTCTTGCATATGCCCTTCAGGCAAAGTAAAGCATCATGTTACAACTGCATGTAGGATGCTGAAAAGCAGAAAAAGTGAGAAAATGTGAGGAAAAATAAAAAATCTTTGTCTCCTTCCATTTTCCAGCCCGTCACAAAAATCTCTGAGTAATGAGATCTTGACTGTAGAAAATGCATGTATTTGCATCTGCCTACTCTGACTTTACTGTGTCTTAGAAGCTGTATGCTGCCCTTCAGTGTGTTTCCTGCTTGAAATGGTAGAAAATCATTGTGCAATCGAGGTAGCATCACCTGCTAAATCAGTTAATGTGTCAGAGCTGGTGATATTATCGGGAAAGACTACTGCTGTTTCATTGCTGAGATGCTGCCAGAGCCATCTAAATATCACATATGAATGTGTTATCTGTGCTTATTAATTTTCTTGCCAGTCATACTATTTGTTTCACATTCTCTTCTCAGTTGGGCCACATTTCTTTAACTGTTATTTGCAGGGTATAGTTTTACTTCACAGTCAGATGTTTTCATTGATTTTGTTTGTTTTTATATTTGTTGCACCTTGAAACTGTCTTAATTCACCCCTTTAAGAGCAACATACATTTATGTATTTCTGGAATTACCTAATGCAGCACATTATACAAAGACTTGAAGAAGAGCAGTGCATGCAAAAGCATTCAAAAACTGAAACCAAGATGCTAGTGCGCATACCTTTTTGTACCTTTTGCCACAGGTGCTTCTGTAACTGGGCAGAGTCTCACATAGTGTGTCAGCAACAAGTGCCTTGGCTTGTAACTCTGGAGGGGCTGTGGTACCTCCTGGTGCTGTGTTAGTTTCTGCTGTTAAAACATGTTCTCAAAACATTTCAGCAAATGTCTGAATAGTTTGCAATTTTTTCCCCATAAAGGTGTAGTTCATACAGTAACAGTAGCAAAGCACTGGATTTAATACTCCTTCTTTAATGTTTTTATTGTAGGAACTATACTTTGTTTACAGCTATTTCAGCTTCATACTTCTGCCATGTAGAACGTATAGGTGGACAGTGAACAGCATACTGCCTAGTTTTCCTGCTTGCAGTAAGTTATCACAGTATGTCAGGGGTTGGAAGGGACCTAGAAAGATCATCTAGTCCAACCCTCCTGTATTTCTGAAGAGGTTTTTTGTGTTCATAATGATTGATAAGACATTGAAGCTTGTCTGCAGAAGGAAAATCCTAGCATTCAAACCTGTGGGGGTGTGAGGCTGCTTTGTTAGAGGGATTTGTGGAGACAGAGCAGCAAGGACAGTTCCTATGACTGTGAAGCTCTGCAAAGGACTTCACATCTGAGGCAGATACTGTCAATGTTACTACAGGTAAAGTACAGAGCTGATAAAACCCCTGATTTTTGAAACCAAAATTAACTGAAAACATGCATATCAATCATAGTTCTGTGAAGAAGACAGGGCAGATGATGGAACTGGAGAGAGGCAGTTTGTAAGGACACAAATGTCAGCCTTACACATCAAGTGCTTGTTCATCCATGTCAGCGCTGTTCTCTCTTTTGAGCTGCCTAATCTGGTGGCTTCAGCCACTGAGAAAAACAGATGATGTTTTTTCTGCAGAAAGTGCCTGGTAGCCACTCAAACGAAGATGAGGAGATGTTCCTCTTTTAATGACCATCGAGTATCCCTAAACCTGGAGACCTCTTAAGGAAATAGGTTTGAACAAAGCACCAGTTTTTAGCTTTTCCTTTGACAGCACAAAGCTGGGCTGTTCACTTATGCCTAGACCTGCATTTTGGGAAGTAAGACAGTTTTGAGCAGCTTGTGTCAGAAAAGATGGTTGCAATTCTTGGGCAGTTCCCCGTCAGCTATTACTCTAGGCTGATGGTGCTGCCTGGTGAAGTGGATGGGCAGACCTTTAGGGAGCAGGCTGTTCCTGGAAGCAAACTGAGCAAGAATGGAATCTCCCTTTTGTGCAGTCACTAAACGGAGCATGCAAAGAAGCTGGTAAGAGGGAAAGACAGAACTAGTGCCATTTTATAAAAGCCACTTGTGCTCTTTTTAATTTGGATATTGTTCATATGAATTATAATTTAAATGCTAGGCTGGTTGCCAGGAGCTGGACTGTTGATGTTTAATGTACTTTCCATTAAAGCTCTGTATTGGAAAACTACTTCCTAGCGCTGGAGGCGTTGGACGGGCTGGGTTACGTCAGGGTGCCCTGGTTGCCCTTCGCAGGATCTCTGCTTCTCACCATGCCCTCCCCTCCATCTTCATGTGTGCCAAGGCCACCTGATTCAATATCTGACATGTACAAAATGTGATTCCTTCTGACTAGAGCAGCACATGAGGTGTGGTCCTTGTTCTGCTGTCTTAAACAACTTCTTGCCTTTAAATTCCTAAAATCTGCTAATTGTCTGGGGGTGTTTTGGGAATTATTTTTGTGGGGTTGGTTGGTTTGGGATTTTGAAGGGGGTGTTGGGTTTGTTGGTTTTTTGGTGGTGGTGGGGTTGATCTCCTTTGTTTTGTTTGGGGTTTTTAACTCATTAATCCCCTTCTTTTTCTTTTTCAGAGGGCTATTTCTTGCACTGCTCCCTATGCAACAGAAGGTGTTTAATGCTGTTTCAGTACTAGATTAGATTGTCATCTCCCTCCACATACACAGCTTTATGTTTAATTGATTCACTTGCATAGGAGATTGGGTTTGAAGGATCTGACTTGCAGGCAGCAGTCTGTAGGAACTGGTCTTCCATCACAGGTGATTTAGCAGCTGAGAACACCTACTGTGTAAAAATGCAGATGGTTCTTCTGTGCATGTGCTTTTCAATTTTGCCAAGATAACAAGGTGTCACCAGTGCCAGCAGTCAGAAGCAGATTCATACTGGTCTCCAGTGTCTTTGAAGGCCAGAATTATACTGACCTCAGAAGAGATGCTTGGGAGCACCAGACCTGTAAGTGGCCTTTTGGAGGAGCAAAAAGGATGAAACTGGGCCTTCTTGGCAGGGTGTGAAGGCTCTTTGTTCGATTACCCCTCATCGTAGCAGAAGAGCTTTCCTTCCATTATGCTTTCCCTTGTTGTCTTCATTCTTGATTGTTTTCCTGCATCATGTTATTTTCTGACCAAAAGTCCTACCTATTCAGGCAGGGCTCCTCTTGCAAAGTGAGATGGCAGTCACATACCTTAATGAGGATACTGATGTATTTTTTTCCAGGTTTAGGGGAAAAAAAAAAAATCCTTGTCAGTGATTCGTAAACGTCATGGTCATGGCTAGGCTTCGCGAACGAAGCTCCAGGGAGGGCTCCATCCACACTCCTCATTAGTGCNTAAACATAGATGGAATAAAGGTAGATCTCACTTGATTCTTAACACTCTGTGCACTGATATGTAAAATGGGTGAATGGATGGCAGCTTGTGGATGGTAAGACTTTCCCCAGGTTGAAACCTAAGCTCTTTTCAGAGACTTGTGGAAGAGTCTGATACCTGGTTAGTGAAATGGTGTAACAGACTATGCTTTGGTACTTCAGTAAGCAATGTGTGTGAGAAGGACCATGGTCCTAGCTGTACATGTGCAGTGCTAGGCTCTACGTGAGCTATTCCCACTCAGAAGGATCTTAAACTTACATTTAGTATGGTGCAGCTTGAGCCCTGTGTTTTGCTTGATGTATGGCAAGAGCTGTCCTCGGAGTGGGCTAGGAAATGAATGGCAAGCAGAAGGCTACTGCAGCACCACGCAGCAGAGCTTCATGCAACCTGCTTGCGCTCTGTTAGTCAAACAGTAAAACCAAAGGCACAGCAGTGGGTGGCCAGAATGACCAAAGAATAGGACAGGTTTTGTAGAAGAAGAGAGTCCTCAGCTTGGGACAGACAGTCTTTACTGGTAGTCAATCTTCCTCCAATGACCAGGACTTGGTAGCTCCGGACAAGTGTGGGGAGAGTGAGGGGCCTCCCACTGTATGTGAAGAACAGGTTCGGCACTACCTACTGAAATTGGACCAAAATAAGTCCATGGGCCCTGACAACATACATCCTAGGGTCCTGAGGGAACTGGCTGATGTTGTTGCAGGACTGCTCTTCATCATATTTGGCAAATCGTGGAAGTCAGGTGAAATCCTGGGGGACTGGAGGAAGGGTAACATCACATCCATTTTTAAAAAGGGTAAAAAGGATGACCCAGGGAACTACAGGCCAGTGAGCTTCACCTCTGTGCCTGGGAAGGTCATGGAGTGAATAGTATTGGAAGGGATGTTAAGGCATGTACAAGATAAAGAGGTGATCCTAAGTAGTCAACACGGATTCACTAAAGGCAGATCGTGCCTGACCAATCTGGTGGCCTTCTATGATGGAGTGATCGCAGCAGTTGATGAGGGGAGACCGACTGATGTCATTTACTTGGACTTTTGTAAGGCCTTCGATACGGTTCCTCATGACATCCTCATCTCCAAACTGGAGAGATGTGGATTTGATGAGTGGACTGTTCGATGGATAAGAAATTGGCTGGAAGGACACTATCAGAGAGTCGTGGTCAATGGCTCTTTGTCCAGGTGGAGAGCAGTGACGAGTGGGGTCCCTCAGGGCTCTGTCTTGGGACCTGTGCTCTTCAACATCTTCATTAACGACCTGGACATAGGTATCAAATGCACCCTCAGCAAGTTTGCAGATGACACGAAGCTGAGTGGTGTGGTTGATAGGCCAGAAGGGCGGGATGCCATCCAGAGGGATCTGGATAAACTTGAAGAGTGGGCCCAAGAGAATAAAATGAAGTTTAATAAGTCAAAATGCAAGGTCCTGCATTTGGGAAGGAGTAACCCTAGATATGAGTATAGACTGGGTGAAGAGCTCATTGTAAGCAGCAGTGCAGAGAAGGACTTGGGGGTCATAATAGATGAAAAGCTGGATATGAGCCAGCAGTGTATATTTGCAGCCCAGAAGGCCAACCAAATCCTAGGCTGCATCAGGAGAGGCATGAGCAGCAGGTCTAGGGAGGTGATTCTGCCTCTCTACTCTGCGCTTGTGAGGCCCCATCTGGAGTACTGCATCCAGTTCTGGGCTCCTCAGCATAAAAAAGATGTGGAGCTGTTGGAGCGAGTCCAGAGGAGGGCCACAAAGATGATTAAAGGACTGGAGAACCTCCCCTATGAGGATAGGCTGAGACAGTTGAGATTGTTCAGCCTGGAGAAGAGAAGGCTTCGCGGGGATCTTATAGCAGTTTTCCAGTACCTAAAGGGAGATTATAGGACAGAAGGGGAGAGACTTTTTAGGAGGTCAGACTGTGATAGGACAAGGGGGAATGAATATAAACTGAGGGAGGGGAAATTTAGATTGGAGATTAGAAGGAAGTTCTTTACCCAGAGGGTGGTTAGGCACTGGAACAGGTTGCCCAGAGAGGCTGTGGATGCTCCATCCCTGGCAGTGTTCAAGGCCAGGCTGGATGTGGCCCTGGGTGACCTGGTCTAGTGATTGGCATCCCTGCTCAGTGCGGGGAGGTTGGAACTAGATGATCTTTAGGGTCCCTTCCATCCTGGCCATTCTATGATTCTATGCCTGGAGAAGAAAAAAAGAGAAATTCATGAGTGCGCTGGAAGTGGAGAGTCAGGAGCAGTGACTGACTAGTTCTGTAACAGCTGCATTGGTATGCTGATCTTTTGTAAGGCAGTAAGCTTAAGACCATCAGAAAGAAGTTGGTATTTTAAAAGCTTAATGATGAAATTGTCTCTCTAAGGTGTATTGGTTGCCCAATAGCAGAATGGTTAAAAAATTTAAATCTATATATAGTGTATACAAAGCATTACAGTTCTGTACTTGTGGCTTTTGCTAAGCCTCAGTCAAAGACAGGTTACAGATGTAGAGGGACTTAAGTTCTCACATAGGATAGTGAGTTTACATATTGGTATCTCAGTCTGTATCAATATATGTACATGCTTATATAGTGCTATATGTATTCTCTATATGTTCCATTGTGTGCAATGCTCCTGCCTCAGTGATTTCTCTCTTGCAGACTTTATTGGAGACAGTGCAGCATTCTGGATGGAAAGCTGCTTGATTAAATAAACCCCTCCTGTTAAGGGGAAATAGTGTTTGCTCAGCAGTGTGGAACAAATGAGTTCAAAGATAGCTTAAGGAATGATACATTAATGAATTTACCTCTTAGCAAAAGTACTAAGGGGTATGGGGGAGGAAGGTGTAGAACATGCTTTATCATTCTCTTCAGGTGGAATAGTAATTTCCCTGGGTTTAAACAGCAACAGATATGGCAAATGCTTGGTGAAAACCAAGTAAAACTCTTTGCTGGGTTTAGTGCTAGATGAAGTTTCACATCTAGCATGTAGTATTGTACTGACACTTCCTGATGAACCTCCTGCAATGCCATGGAAAACAAGGGGCTTTACTGATGCATTTGCTTCTTTATTTCAAGCTTTGTCTCCAAGAGGTGCTCATTGGGAATCTCACAGATATGAAACCTGACACAAGCTCATGGGAGTTGGCTTTGATTGTAGCTTACATGGAATTCCCAGTTAGGGTGACAACCCAGGGCAAACCTTGACTAGGAGCTCAAGTATGTCTCTGAAAAGTATCTGCCAAGGCACTGCCTTGCAGACACATACCCAGGTGAGTAAATTGGGCTAGTAAGCATGGGTTCATGAGAATGAGGAAGGTCTGAGTATTGTCACACAGTTCAGAAAGGGCAAGTAGGGAAGGGTATATGCATGGCAGTAACTGATAGTGGAAGCAAGGGTAAGGGAAAAATTCTTCCCAAGAATGTAAGTGGGGACAAAGACCACTGTGAGAAGGCTGACCTTCACAGCTGAGGGGAGCTGGGAGAGAAGACAGAAGTAGTACTTGAGAGCTCTGAAGGACCTGATTTCTGCAATCACCGCCTGGTTTGCTGAATGCCTTGATAAATTCTTCAGCTTTCTTGTTCATCAAAGATAAATCTCCAACGTGGTTGCTGCTGAAACATGTGTTGTTGGGTGCTCTCTTTTACGTCTTGCCTAATCTAAGTTACTTTACTCTAATCTGTGAAAAGTAAGTTTTGTCCTAATGTAATATACACTTCTTAATCTCATTCTTCTTTAAGTTTTGTGCTATTCTGTTCTTCTGAGGTCTCTGCCCAGGCATGAGTCCCTCTCCTGCATTAATAGGCAGAAGTGCAGTTACTAGCTCCACTCCAAACCTGCCGCCTCTTCCAAAACTGTTTTGACCTGGCTAACAAGGAGCTGTTAAACAAAGAGCACTGATATTTCCTTTTTGTTCTCTATGCCACTGTTTTCCTTGTTGCTCAAGCTGTTGTCGGACTTGGATTTTTAACTCCTTCTGTCCAGTTTCTCAGGCTTATCTTCATGATCTGCAGTTTTCTCTACTCATCTATTGCTGTTGATTTTAGCCAGGCTCTCATCTTACCAGACTGTTTTCTAAGCGTTACCAGGTACAGGGTTTTCCTAAGAAAAGCTTTGTGAACAAAAACCACGCGCTATGGTTCACTGCCTTTGAATGCCTTGTATGTGTATCTATGTGTATGTAGCTAGGATGCCAACTTAACAGCCTAGAACAGACCTGGAGGGGCTCAGAGAAGGGGGAGGTGGGTGGAGTGTCTGGTTCCTGCCTGAGGAGCAGACAGTGGGCTAAGGCTCTTCGGCCTGAAACAGGAGGTCCCACATGCCTCCTCCCTGGTTTGGTGGCTTCCTAAATTCAGGAGGGCGACCTCTGATCCCTACCTCCTGCAGTCACCACAGTGAGGCAGGAGGCAGTTTTCCATGCTGCAGAGCTCTGGATCGCCTCGCAAGGGGCACAGATGTAGCAGCTGTGTGCTGTCTCAGGAAGGCTGAGCACGCTCTGGAGGTGTTGACAGGGGTCTGCAGGTTGCCAGAGCCCTGGGTAACTGGATGACTTGGGCACCAAATGATTACACTGCCATGTGCAATGGCATGTAAGTGTACACATGTACTCACCCTGGCCTTTTACTTCACTGGTAACTTGCTTTTCGCTGCTGCTTTCAGATGACTTTCGGGGTTAGATGACTATTAGTGACCCATTGTATCCCAGTTCTCCAGTTTATTGCATTGAAGTGGATTATAGGGTGTGCCGCCTGTATTTCACTGGCTCTGTGAAGGAAAAATTTCCTTGCTGCAGATTTGGTAGAAGCATTGCAGTGTGGTAGGGTGGTTAAAGAGCCTCCAGTTAAACATGTGCTGTGCTTGTCCATTTGACAGTGAGCAGTGAAGCAGCCTGGCTGCCCTGGTGACAGAAACATAAAATACAATGCCTCTAATCCCTGGTATTGGTTACACAGTTAACACTCTTGTCAAAGACATTAAGAAATACAGTTTGAAAGGTAACAGCACTGCCTTAGCAGTTAACTAGGACTATTCCTGGATTGCACAGCAAGTGTTAGGATGAATTCAGGTGAATAGCAGCTGCAGGCCGGTAGGGCCTGGGAAGATCCAGCCTGCCAAGACTGAAGAGCTCCTTGGGGTCATTGTGAGAGGGATGTAACCCCTGTTTCCTTGGAGCTCACCTCTGGAATTGTTTCAAGCTGGCAGTGTTCTCCTGGACATTGCATGCAATCAGACTGACTGTGGGAGCGGGAGAGCCCTGTGGTGCTGGTGGTGCCGCAAGAATTGTGCTAGCAGTGATCAGGCAGGAGTAACATGTAAATAAGCAGAGACCCTAGGGATCCTTCCTTGGGGAGGGACAGCCAGTTCTATCTGAGGTGATGAAAGAGCAAGCTATAAAGAAACAGTGCTCACTTCAACACTGTCAAGGACTGCAGCAGCGAAACAACCTCACTTGGCTTCTGCCTGGCAGATGACTGACTACTCTGGGCTTACTATAGAGTTGCAAAGATGAAACTCTTTAACCTGTGTCACACCAGAGTTCAGTCTAGATGTGCTAATGGTCTCTGGGCTCAAAATCTGCTTGTCCTCAGGAGCGGGTGAACAGTAGTGAGTACGCAGGTCAGTCTAACCCAGCTGCTTGCCATTTCCAACACCATCCAAAGAGAATGCTCCTGGTCAGCCTCAGTGAGCCTCACTGGAAGCAAATTATGCTCCTGGTGTTTCTCCCTGAAGTCTGTGGTGTGTTGGAGGAGGTATGCAGCAAAAAGGAAATGGTGACCCTTCTTTACCTGCAGTGATAAAAGGAAATAGCAGAGTATAGCTACTTCAGTCAGGATGATTCCTGAACACATGCTATTAAGGACACTTCTGAATAGCTTAAGAAACCTAATCTAAGACATGGTTTGCTTAGTCATGCTTCTTAGAGGTTAATTAAATTTACATTATTGTGAGAGTATTCTGTTTCGATGGCTGGACCATGTGTAATACATTCATAGAATCATAGAATGGCCAGGTTGGAAGGGACCCTAAAGATCATCTAGTTCCAACCTCCCCGCACTGAGCAGGGATGCCAATCACTAGACCAGGTCACCCAGGGCCACATCCAGCCT
>VWZO01015734.1:27506-38832 GCA_013396975.1 Bucco capensis
CCTATGTCCAGGTCGTTAATGAAGATGTTTCACAAACATCAACTCTCTGAAGTGTCTTTAATGTTGCTTTTTGAATGAGACTGAGCCCAAGATGCTGATTGCTTATGACTCCTTAATGATTCAGTTGCATATTACTGGAAGAATACACAATGTGCTGAGTTACAGTGTTGTCAGGGAATTAATCATATACAGTCTTGCTCCAGAGTGCTGGTCTAGGAGCTTCTAACAATTAGCAGAAGTGTAATAGACATTTGTGTTCACTCTTTCTCCTGCCAAGGCTGCATTTCTATTGTATTTTCTGGCTAGGCTTCGCAAACGAAGCTCCAGGGAGGGCTCCACCCACGCTCATCCTCAGCGCCTTTTCCAAGCGCGCTGATAAAAAGAGGATATCAGATAGCACCCTCGAGCCTGCACAATGGATTTTTTTTAGGTGAGACACAGCATGAGCAGAGCTGGACCCACCCTTTAGTCCTAAGGTTCATCTGCCAGGGCCTAGCAAGCTTGGACACTGGCAGCAAAGTCCCTAGGATGTAGGTTTTATTAGAGTGTCCTTCTCTTAGATGGAAGGCCTTACAGGGCTAAACAAGCTCCATCTGCCCGGGTTTGGAATCAGAGTTGTCCTTCTCCTAGGGTGACTGCCAGAAGGCTAATGAGCTCATCCTACCCATCCAAGGATTATAGGAACATGGGTTTCACTCCCCACACTTTCCCGTGGGCAATGAGTTTAATGCTCCCTCTGCTGTGGGCACAGTTATCGCACCAGGGGCCACAGGAGACCCCAAGGGATTTTCAGACTATGCCTGGCATTTCTATACGTTTTCCTTTTTTAATATTGACAGCAACATAATCATTTATAAATCTCTCTTAAAAGCAGTTTAATCAGGAGTGGAAGCAAAGGATTTTGTTTTTCAGTTAAAATGTCTTAGGGTGAACAGCTGATGAATGAATTGAAAGCAGCAGGTCACTCTGCTGCTGAGCAAAACTCATGTCACTTAAATCACTTCAACTCTGCCCCAGTGATAGGGTTAAAAATAAACTCACTGATGACCAGGTATTTTGAGCTCTGTTTCTCACACTTAATGTAGGACCTTCTGGAAAGCAGTCTAAAATGGGATTTATATGGTTATGGATGAAACATACAAAAGCAAACCAGTTCTTCTGTTTGTTTTTTTTTCTGCAGGACAGTTTCTGTGTCCCTCATGAACTACGAAAATCCTCCACCTTACCCTGGCCCAGGTCCGACTGCCCCTTACCCACCATATGCACAGCAACCAGGTGGGCCTCCTGGTCCCTACCCAGGCTATCCTCCTGGGCCTACTGGGCCATACCAGCCAGGCCAACCAGGTTATCAAGGTTATCCCCAGTATGGATGGCAAAATGCACCCCCACCTCCAGGACCAGTGTATGCAGATGGGCCTAAAAACACAGGTATGCCAAGCAGCAGTGGTGTGATACAAATTGTGACTCTTTCTGGCTTGCAAATGCGTAAGTGATTACATGCTGACCTTGAAGTAGTATGGTTACCAGTGTCTGACCCTAACATGGCTGGGGGAGTAGAGACTTGTTCGAAGTAGTGATTCTGATTATGTCCTGTTTCCCTGCTTTATTTTGCTGTTTTGTCTCTAACAGTTCTCTGGCTGCTGGAAGATAACTGCTGAACATCCTCAGTGCTGATCCCTCAAGGGAATCCTTGATGCTGAGGTTGTTATGCAGCTTTTTGCTGGCTTTAGATTTGCCACAACTCTCATTCTGCCTGTCTTTTGGTTGTTAAGTTTCAACTGAAGGGCGCACAGTTAAAGCTTGTAACAGTTACCACTGTACAGTACAGTTTTTACTGAACTATAAACTAGAAAAAAAACTATCAGGTTTCTTGAACCCATTGAGATCTTTCCAAGTGATATGATAGTGCCATTGGAATCATTCCTGGCCTCTTGTTTTTTTCTGAAGCCATTACTGCTCTGTAGAAAAACACAGATTTCTGGGGAAGGGAAGGAGTATGGTGTAACTTATCTTGGCAGCTAGCTGGTCCATCTGTGCGCCTCATCTCATCAATACAGTAGGTATGCTGTTTGCTCTGCTACCTCTAGCTCTTGTGGGGCTCGCTGCAGTGTTTGGTGCAGGCTTGAATTATCAGAAGGGGCCAAGAAGATGATTAAGGGACAAGAGCAACTTTATATGAGGAAAAGCTGAGAGAGGTTGGATTCTTCAGCCTGGAGAAGAGAAGGCAAGGCTCAGGGAGACCTTTTCATATGTATAAATACCTAATGGACTCTTCTCAGTACTGTCCAGTGACAACACAGAGGCGGTGGGCACACAGGAGGTTCCATATGAACAAAACCACCCCATTCTACTGTGAGAGTGATCAAACACTGGCAAGGGCTGTCCATAGAGGGTGTGGAGTCTCCATCTGTGAAGATACTCAAAACCTGACTGGAAAATGGTCATGGGCAGCCTGCTGTAACTGACCCGGCTTGAGCAGGGAGGTTGGACCAGATAATCTTTAGAGATCTTTTCCAACCTCAACAGCTCTGGGATTCTGGCAAGGTTGGGTGTTTTTTGTTTTATTTTTGAACTCTGGCTTACTGGTAAGGACACTTGGGTAGAGACCAAGTTTATTCTCATCAGCATTTCACAGGCTTTGCTTATAAAATCTCTGCTTGTATATCATGGTGGTGTCCTCACACCTTTGCTATCAGCATGGGGATTCATGCTGTTGTGCCAACTCCAGTGCCTTCTTTCAGGCTTCTTCAGTGTTAAAGATACTCTTCCAGGCTGGGAAGTCAGGAAGCATCATTGCCTTTCTTCCTCTGTTGCAGTGAGTATCACAAACAGACCTGAGCTGTTGAGAAGAGTCTTAAGTACCTGTAACTGTTCTTGCTGCCTTGGGGTGGCACAGGATATGGCCAGAGCTACCAAAAAGGCTATTACACAGGAGGGAGTGTGTGGAGCACTTCTGTAGAGATGCTATCCAGGCACTGTGTTTAGGTGGTAGCTACTGTCAGGAAGGAGAAGAGACTCAGGATTTGTATGGGCTAGGTGTGTCTAGCATGGTCATGGACAGTCTGCTGGGGGTGAAATAAATGAGATTCAAACTAAAGCCTAAGTCAGTGGTTTACAGCTAGGCAAGGCACTAGCACTTCAGGTACTACTGCTGCAAAGACCAGCTGGTAAAGTGGGTATCAAAGCTGATAATCCCTTGGAGAACTATCAGAACTTAGACAATTACCCCAAGGCCTTTGCCACTACATGAAGCTGTCTTTGGCCATTGCACATTAAGGTCATTCTCCACTTAGTATTGTTTCCGTGGCTTGGGACAATGTGTGCTTTCACTTGGGGCTTGCACAGGTTGGAGGTATGTACGCATTTGCTGCATTTTGAGATAACTGCCTGCTGTGCCCAGCTACTACCATGTTACTCTGACTTGGCAGCAGTCTGTGACAAAGGTCTTTTCAAAGCTCTCATTTTCTGGGCAGCTGGAACTTGAGAAGTTCTCAGACAGAATTTTTCCCTGTGTTAAATCCAAAGGAGACTTGACTTGAAGTGGATGGGCTGAACCGTGGAAAGGACAATTTCAAGAACTTAAATTTTCTCCAGTATTCTTGGCTAAAATGGTGGACTACTGGACCAGTGTATATAAAAGCCTGACTGGATTTATAGCTGATGTAGGATGTCAGGAATGTTCTGCTGTGGGTCTGGCCAGAGGACACAAATATAAGCAAACAATAGACAGGAGTGATTAAGAACCTGAATCAGTGCAAGTCATGAATTCAGCTTCCTGTGTAAAAGAGCGAAAACTTCAAGGGTCTGCCTTTGAGAAAGAGGAGGCAGTAGCATGGTGATGCTTCCCACTACTACCACCACATGATCTTGAAGTGTAACCAGGGTTTTCCCTGGGAAATGCATATAGTTTTGGGGTGGCTAACGCATTTCATGATACTGAAGAAAAAAGAAAGTACTGGTCTCCCATGTAGAACATCTTTGGTTAGTACAAGGCTTGCTTTGCTGCTGTAGCCATGTAAAAGGGCTATGCTAGCAGAAGCTGAAGGGAGTGCAGGTCTGCTGCTTCCGACAGTCTGGCTTTGAGTGCAGTCTGCTGCCTTGGAGGATTAAAGGATCTCATAACAAACTGGATTAGGGAACTGATGACACTAAATGCCCTCTCCTCAGATCACATCTCTGCTCTGCTCGCAGAGCTGTGGATCAGCAAAGGAGTAGGCTGGGAAATCGGAGAGGACAAGTAGCTAAGAGTTTGAGTGCATCTTTCATTGAGAGCCCTGGCTTATGCTGCAGGATATATGGTTTTGTTGCTAAGCCTAAGCTAATGCAACTGCAGTTCTGCAGAAGCAGTACCCTAACCCACAAATCAAAGATCCTCTGGTAAGTCCTGTCTTTGAACTGCCTTTCTGCACTCTTGCATGGTCTCTGAACCCACCTTAGGAGCCTCCAGTTTGCATTGCCTTTGCAGAAGTGGATGTAACATTCAAAAGCGTTTATTAACGAGTGTAAAATGAAGCCAGGGCTATGACTTTGTGTTTGTCTGCAAAAGCTTTTTTGTTTTTCTTGATTCTCCTTCTGTTAAGTACCCTTTTTCCCCCCTTGCCCTTTATGGCCAGTCCATCAAACTGGAATCTGATCTTTGCCCTATGACACATTAACAGAAGTCTTCTGAGGGAGCTTTCATTGAGGCTTTGCTTAATGATCACCTCCAGGAGTGTCTAGTATCGAACAGATGTCCCTAAAAAAGCTGATTTAAAAAAAATCTACTATAATAATGCTGTGTATCTGTTAGTGTGGTAAGCCTCTAAAAAAAAAATTGACTTCTAAATTGAATAAAGTCATTCCAGTCTGCCTAGCTGGTCTGGCATGATTTAATGTGGCTTGTCAGTTTGTATTATGTTTCCAGGTAGTGCTGTGGTGTACACTTTCAGAGCAGATGTTTTGATCTTCTAGATCACTTTGCTTAATTGAATGAATTAAGCTACTCTAGGTATTTCTGAACATATGTGTGTCCATGTTGATAACTAGAAAATGTGCTATATTTTAAATTTTATGCTTTAAGTTATTTTACTGTGTAGACAAACTCCAAAGTGAGCTCTTATGGGTCATAGCCAGTGTGTTGATGTGTAGAAGTAATTATGCATCGTATTTTGATCCTAAGTGGATCACACCAATGGAAGTAATTACTGTTGACCTCTCAAAATCTGATTGTAAAGTAGCATTAATGGTGTTGTTTTTTTTTAATTAACAAATTGTGGCCTGTCCAGAGTAGCAATGGACATAGCTTGTCCATCAGCCCTTGGAGAAGAAAAAAAACTCATATGGCTTGCTCTCTGGATTAAAAAGAAAGCTACATGTGAGATGTAACAGGGAAACAGCTTAAACTTAGTACCGATTTTGTCACCCATGCTGCAGCATAGCTTGTGAATCACCAAACCTTGTTTCAAAGGCTGCTGTTGAAGGACTCCTCAGGCTAGCAGCCCTGATGTGAGTTTTGCTGAATGTGCATGGTATGCTGCAGCCATGCTTCTTCAAAATGGCAACAGCTGTTCCTCTGTCTTCAGGAGAAGGGAGTTGTAAACCCAGACTGGGCAGCTTGGTCTGTCCTGTTGGGATTATGCTTGGCAAGGTTAGGTAACATCTAGGCTGGAAAGACAAAGTTATTACTGTTAAGCGAGAAATTACTCCGCTAGTAAAAGGTGAGAGAGGGAGGACACTGTCATCTTTTCAATATAACATTGAATAAGGGGACACATAAAAAGGCTTGTTAGAGCAAGGTGCAGCCCAGAACAGCACTGAACAAGGAGCACAAATATATTCACCCTAGATTGTCTGTGTAAGATTAGTTAGCCACCATGATCACCTGAGTTGCAGAAATTGACTTGCGGTTTGCACATTAACACTTAGTGCTGGTGGCCATATGACTCCCAGGTACTACAGCACTGTAGAAGAGGGAGACTGCAGGTGATAATGGCAAGTAGTGGTCCTTTGTGCATTCTCCAAGAGTGGATGAAATGCAGCGTGTACAAGCTTGCAGTCCTTCAGAGTCACCCTAGCTACCTCAGCACTGCTGGGTGTGAAAGGCCTTGAAGCATATGTTACTTCTCCAGGTGGAGAAGCACTGAGCCACAGATCCTAGGTGACTTGCTGAGGTGGCATGAAAGACCTCATGGCAAGGTTTTGAGTTTTCACTCTGTTTTTTTGATAGCTGGCTTCTGGGCTGGCACAGGCTACTTGATAGCAAAGTCTCCAAAGAAACAACACACCTTGTGTCTTGCAAGGGCTAGCAACTGACTTGACTGTTTTTCATTAGAAATAAACAGCTTGACCTTTACCTTTAGAGGTGATAATTTATATGCTGAGCCTGAGGGATGTTATCCTTAAGGGTATCTGATTCAGATTCCTAGCTCTGTGAACTGACTTTTGCTCATTTCTCTCTGCATCTTTCCTGCTGTAGAAACTGAGGGCTGTCTTTGTGTCTGTCCACATGAAGCCCGTTCAGGTGTGAGTTCCTGGAATGCTGTAGATCTGCCATTCAGTGTTACACAAAGCTGTGGGGAGCTAGAGGAACTCACTTGCACCAGTACAAAGCTGGGAAACATGCAGCAGTAGGAGTGTGGTGCCTATGTAGAGCACTGCATATGAGTTAGACCTTCTTGGGCAGCAGAGGCTTGCTTAGGAGGAAGAATGTAACTCCTTCCAGAAAATACCTCATTTTCCCACTAGTATTTTTGTTACAGATGATTTGTTACCAACTAGGGTGAGGAAACCATGTTATCTGCCAACTGGTCAGCAGGTAGCTTCTTGTCTGTGTAAATTAGAGGGCAAGTGTAATGCTGTTGATAATGGCATGCTTTAAAAAGAAGTGGAATGAGCCAAAGTACAAAGTGGCATACTAATTTTGAAAGCACTAGTGATGTCAGCAATTTGCCCAGCTTAATTTCAATTCCTCACACCCTGTTCCACTGATACATAACAACATAATGGCTGAGGCTATTCAATGCTTTGCCAAAGGGAAGCAGGCTCTGTCAGCAGCCTTCCCTTCAAGCAAAGGCAAACAGAGCTCAGTGTTGCATTTGACCTCGTGTACGCACAGGGTGGAAATTTTATTTCTAGAAGCTGATTACTTGTAGCAAAGCCAGCTGTGATAAGAGTAATAGTCACAGTGATGCTGCCTGCCTTCTAATGTTTGACTAGCTGCAAGAATGAGCAGGTCACCTAGATAAAGTCACTGCCCTCTGCTAAAGAGTGGGTTTTTCCTCTTCATGGGTCTCAGTGTGGAAAGCAGGGGATCCTAATCATTCTGGTAAGTCTCTCTGGTGCCTTTCAGTGGTTACCTCCTTGATTCGTAAACCATGTTGAGATGAACCTTCCCCAGTAGTTTATCTGGAGGGCAGCATGTGGCAGTAACAGCAGGCTTTCTTCAGTATGCTGACCCTTTCCAAGCAGCCTGTTGGAGCATTTAGTTTAACTGTTACTATATTTCCAGGACATACAACTCCAGACAGCTGGCGACCTAAAAAAAAAAAAGTATCTCACTTGGCAATTGTCCTGTGATCTGCTTCTCATACTGTAGTGTGCATTAAAACCTGGTATTCTCTCTCCTCCAAGATTGCTATATCATACCTCCTTCCGTCCCTGGCTCATGTCAGCGGACTGCACGAACAGTGTGGCCTGTTTGCCAGCAAACAGCGCTGTCCTGAGGCTGATCACCTCCACTGCTTTTGACCCTATAATCTGAGAAAAGCCTGATGCAAAGAAAAGAATCGATAAATTCAGGTCCTGTATCTGAAAACATGCTTCAGACAAACTGGCTAAACAAGGTTAAGGCTGGCTGTATAGTGCACCAAATTAAATGAGGCTGCTGTTCTAGACAGTCGTTGCCAGCTGAGCACATAGCCTGGGTGAGAAGCAGATCACTTCCATTATCTCAAAGATCTATGAATCCCATCCCAGTGTGCTGAGGTGACGTAACTCACATCTTTCCCAGCCCTGAGCTCGCTGCAAGAAAATCTTCTGCACAGTTTATGATCAGGCATAGCTCATGCTTGGAGCACGTGCAGTGTGTGAGTGAGGGACAACTTTACCCTTGTATGAAAAGCAGCCAGTGCAGCATGGGGTTTGGAAAGTGCTCACTTGGCACTCTTGCATCGTCATTTCCCTGAAATGGGTTGCCTGTTCAGCTCCCTGAAAGCTGAAGCAGCTCTCTAGGGTGGTGCTAAGTGCTTCTTAGACTTGTGGGAACTGAAAGGTGGGAATTTCACTGATCTGTTGGGTATAGTCATGCAGCCATGGAAGAGGGCAGATCTGATACCAGTGTGAGTGTAGATCAGTCGCTTCTTCTTGAGTCCAGGCTGAAATCAGGACTGTGTCAGCAGCAACCGTCTGGTGGTAGAGGGAATTTGCAGGTGAAACTATCCATACTAACTGGCCGTTTTCTTCCTCGATAGCTGATTTTTGATCAGGAGGCTGTGACAGTAGAGCTGCTTATGTTGGAGCTGGGGATTGTGAAACTTGCTTTGTGTGTTTTACAACTTTGTTAGATTTTTGCTTTGAAGTAGGCTATTGCATTTCTATCTGGTTCTGACTTGTATCTGTTTCAGGAGCATGCTCAAAGTATTTCCTGAAATCTGAATATGGTGTCAGTACAGACTGTGCATACAGTGAAAGACTCAGGGCAGGAAGGAGTTGAGGGGCCAAGGACTGTGACATGACAGGCACAAAGCTGTTAAGCATGAACAAATATACCCACAGAGGAGAATGAATAATTAAGTATCTTTCTTGGCAAGAGAGTTAGATCTCATTTGTGGCCACGCTCTGCCCTGGACGTCTCCTGGGCAAGGGAGGAGGCCTGGGGCAGAGGGGACCCTTGTTGGCAGCTAGTACAAAAGTTTTAGTTGAATTCCTAGGTCCATATTCCCAAATCACGCGATCTCTTGCTGCCTGCATGGGATTTACTCCAGGGCACATGGCTAACTGGAAGGTCAGGGCTGAGTTTTCCTTCTTCCCGTAGTGCTGGGTGTGCAGAACTAGAGCACACACTCCAAGGAGTGGCTCAAAAACACTTGATTTCTAGTCACTGTCACCTCTGCATCCCTTGGCTGCCACTAATGCCCTTGAGCTGACTTACTTTCTCTTCTCTGGCCTCCATCCTGAACGGAAAGGCTTCCAAAGGGCTTGGATAAGAACGTTTTGAAGGGCTCTTGGGTGCTGTCACGGCCTTCTTTCTGGGGAAGTTCCCCCTGTAGGTAAGTCAGCACCTTAACAGTGATGTCTGTGCCTGGGCCAGGATGGGCTGGTTCCGTCCTTGGAGACCCCGTAAAGCACTGGGATAAGGAGCACTACAGTCTAAGTTCATTATTTTAGTTCAGAGCAAACTGGGTGAAAAGTACTGCTCATGCCTTTCTCTCCTGGAGCTAATGATTAACATAGCAACTAGGTATAAGAAGAAACAAAATGTGTATACCTAAGATAAAGCAGACTGTATTTGGAATAACAAGGTATTGTAGTATTTGTTCTAATTGCAAAGTGGGAGTTATTTGCACTGGATTGTGCAGGCTGGTACGATGTGATTACAGGTGGTGCTACCATTTTCAGGGCAAGTATGGTTCTTTGTGATCAGTGCTCTTCAAGGTTGATTGATTGGAAGGTCTGGTCAGCTTATACCCTCTCCCATCTTGTTTTAGAAAAATCAAAACTTGAGCCTAAAGCTGAGTGCTCTAAAGTGCCTCTGAGGAAAACCACCCTTGTTACTCTTTTGTATTGGACCACCAGTCCCAAAGAGTTAATGGGCCTCTGCTCATAGTGGCAAGGACTCTGGCATACCATAGGAGATTTTTAGGGTCCCTGACCTTGGGCAAGAGAGGCACAAAGCAGCTGATGAAGTCCTGAGTAAGACTCACCACAGCAAACTGGGAGGCTTTGGCTTGGAGGCATTCAGGCTTCTGACAAGAAGCACACAAAACTAGCAGTTTCTTTTATTGACTTGTTTTGGACAAATCAAACAACTTGTTTGTTGGCAAAGCTATTCCCATAGAAAACCTGATCTCTGTTGAACTGCTGGCTGAAGTGAGTTGGGAAGATGTTGAGTGGCTTGCATCAGTAGTGTGCTGTGCAAGCCTTCCCAATGAAATTATTGTAAGAAGTTTGAGTAGTGTGATTAAGGTTTTGTTGTTCTGTCTCTTACAATGCTGTTTACAGAGGATTCTCTTGCATTTAAAGCAGCACTAATGCATAGGCTGGGAGAAATGAATAAAGGTGCTGTCACTAACTCCTGGGTACTTCTGTCACTGTGTTTGTTAGTAGTTTGAAGCTGATGTTCATTGCAATGTCCAAAATAAGAGGACTAGTATAGGATGTCTCAAGCTTAATGAGAGGCTTGGCTGGGAATAGTTCATCTAACGTTCCCTAGAACTGCTTTTTACACTGTACACTAAGTGAGTAGTTGACCAATCTTCACCTATTCTGCTGTTAGCATCACCTTTATAAACCTCATACCCAAATGATTGGTGAGAAAAGCTTTTTAGCATTAATGCTGTATGACTGTGTTTAAAATTTCTCTGGCAATTTGTCTGGTGAGTGCAACAGAGCTACAAGGTCTGAGGCATCTGTGAAACTTAAGAGAAAGTGATCATTAAGCTCAAACTGTAAGGGAGAGGTGGTTGTTTTCATTTAGAATATTGCCCAGATGCTCTCCAAGTCTGAAAACTTTCAGTGGTGATGGTATTTCCTCTCAAACTGCAGCAGCAGTTGACACCAGCTTCTGTGAGCTGCCCTCTTGAGACTCCTAATCTTTCTGGGAAATGAACTCTGCAGTGGAAGACAGCGATGGCTAGTATTCATGCACCATTTCCTCCAGGCTCAAGATCAGTGCATCCCAAAGAGTAGGAAATCTACTAAGACAGTTAGGAGACCTGCATGCTTGACCAGGGAACTACTGGATAAGCTTAGGCATAAGAAGGAAATATATAGTACATGGAAGAATGGGCAAGCCACTTGGGAAGAATATAGGGAGGTTGTCAGAGGGTGTAGGGAGGCAACAAGGAAAGCTGAGGCCTCCTTAGAACTTAACCTGACAAGGGAGGTCAAGGATAACAAGAAGAGATTTTTCAAGTATGTTGGAAGCAAAAGGAGATCTACAGGTAGTGTGGGCCCTTTGAGGAATGAAATGGGTGCACTGGTGACTGAGGATACAGAGAAGGAGGAATTACTCAGTGCCACCTTTGCCTCGGTCTTTACTGCTATTGCCAACTGCCATGAGTCCCAGTACTTTAAAACTACAGAGGAAGACAGGAGGAAGGTAGTTTTTACCTCAGTTGATGAGGTTTGG
>VWZO01015734.1:39105-67465 GCA_013396975.1 Bucco capensis
AAAGTACTGCATCTGGGAAAGAACAACCCCATGTATCAGTACAGACTGGGAACTGATCTGTTGGAGAACAGCCCTGGGGAAAAAGCTCTCGGAGTGCTGGTGGCTAGGAGGATGCCCATGAGGCAGCAATGTGCCCTTGTGGCCAAGAGGCCAATGGCATCCTAGGATGCATTAAGAGGAGTGTGGCCAGCAGAGCCAGAGAGGTTATTCTCCCCTCTACTCTGCCCTGGGGAGGCCTCCCCTGGAATACTGTGTCCAGTTCTGGGCCCCTCAGCTCCAGAAGGATAGGGAGCTGCTGGAGAGAGTCCAGCACAGGGCCACCAAGATCATGAAAGGAGTGGAGCATGTGCCCTAGGAGGACAGGCTGAGAGAGCTGGGTCTCTTCAGCCTGGAGAAGAGGAGACTGAGAGGAGACCTCATGAATGTTTACAAATATGTTAAGGGTGAATGTCAGGAGAAGACAGCCCGGCTCTTCTCAATGGCATCCAATGTTAGGAAAAGAGGGAATGGGAGCAAGTTGGACCACAGGAGGTTTAGTGTTAACCTGAGGAAAAACTTCTTTACAGTAAGGATGGTGGAGCACTGGAACAGGCTGCCCAGGAGGCTGTGGAGTCTCCTTCTCTGGAGATATTGCAGAGCTGCCTGGACACATTCCTGTGTGACCTCATCTAGGTGATCCTGCTCTGGCAGGGGGGTTGGACTAGATGATCTTTCTAGGTCCCTTCCAACCCCCAACATTCTGTGATTCTATGACTTCTCAGATGTGCATTTCTAATGATCTTTGGGGTTTTCCTTGAACTTGGAAGGTGAGTGGGTTTGGTAAAGTGCTGCAACCCCCTGCACGGGGGAAAAAACAGCTTTTTCTTAAGAGGCTTTCTGCAGAAAGATACTTGTGTCACAACGTACTGCTGGTGTAAATCACTTCCAGGTTGTAGCAGAAGGAGGTGATCTCTTTCCAGTGCTGTTTCACTATCCCTAACAGAAAGGCACAACCCCAAATCCATGGTGATTCCCAGAGAGGTCTTGACGTGGCTGTTTTCCCTCACTGTCCCTTCTCCTGTCCCAGTCTTGTCCTGCATTGTCGGTGGGCAGTTGTGCCTGTGTATCAGCCAGTTCAGTGCAGATCTTTCTAGCACAAGCTGCTAGGAGCCGTGCCATGCAGGGAGCTGGAGGTGCTGGCTGGCAGGGGAGGAGTGATGCCTGCTGCTGCTGTGACCCATTTGTGCAGAGAGGCAGCACCTGATGGAGTGAGCTGAGCAGCTGTGTAGTGACAGTGCCCAGCTCCCATGGCACAGGCCTACATTTGGAAAAGCCATTTTGTTTTAATATTTCAGCAAGTGTTTTATAACAGCACTTTATACATGCTTTGTCAGTATGCCCTTGACACTTTGCTGTAGTTTTAAAACTTTTGATGGATTAATCATAAATACTTCAGGCAAACTCTTCTTGTATGTTTGCGCTCATGGACAGCTTACTGTACATTGCCCAAGGCAGCACAGCATCCATTTCCGCTCTGCTTTGGGATGGGGAAGGCTGTACAGACTCACTCGCCAGCAGAGTGCACAGACTCTGTTTCACTTCCTTGCAAGTTGCCAGTTAACCATCAAAATCCTTTCCTGGTTAGTGCACTGGTGATGGAGGACTTGTCAATGTTAGTGTGTCATTTGATAGATCATGTCTTTTGCATGCTCAAGCATTGCTCCTTGGTACTGAGCTATCAGAAAGCAACGTTTCTTTGACTCTAGCAGTAAAAGGCAGCTGTTTGAGCTCTTCCCTGGATGGTGCTTTGGCTGCAGCTGCAGATACAGCCACTTAACACTGGAGTGAAGATGAGTTTGACTGGGTTGGCTTGGAGCTAGTAACTGCCCTCCAGCCCATGGTTTGTATTGCAGAGTGACATGGCCTCCCTTGGGTAGCAGGTCCCTGCCAGAACAGCTAGCTTGCTAGCTCACTAGTTCTGCCTGCACTCAGCATGAAGTGCTCTACCTTAGTGCTCAGGACAGAGAGTATCTACCTCAGGCAGCCTGAGAGCTTGGTCCATTTCAGCTTCTCCAGCAAGGGAGCTGAGGATATGTGAGGCACCCCCAAAGCAGTGTAACCTTATGCTGTACACCAGATTTAGGAGTGTCACATGCTGCAGAGCTTTTTCTGGGACAGGGAAGGGTGTCAGATTCCCCTGGGTTTCACTCAGGCTGAAGGTGCAAGGACTTTGCTCTGGAATATAAGTTCTGTAGTATCTGTTCTTAACTGGTGTTTTCCAGAGGTCAGAGTCACCCTGCTGCCTCCAAACCACCAAGAACCACTGCTTCCCTAAACATTCTCCCAACCCCCTATGCTGTGCAGATCTGAATGTCTCAGGGCACTGTGGTCCTCAGTTTTGGGTATGGTAGTGCTCTGGCAGCAGTAATCCAGCTCTCCATGGCTCCAAAGCAGGACAGCTTGAATGGCACCTGGCAGCTGATTGGAAACCAGAGCTGCCTCAGGGGCTCTAGCACATGAGCTGCTTCAGAAGCTTCCTAAGCAGCCTGGGAAAAGCATCCTTGGCTCTTTGCTCTGATGGATAGCAGGAGCTGGTGAGCATCCTTTCCCACCTGAACACGGTCAGGAGAGTGTGGCTGGTACCCCACTCTGGTGAGGAGTTCTTTGCCATCTGCCTGTGGTGTGTGCACTCTGCCCTCCTGAGCAGCTGCATGTCATCATCTTACACAGGACTATTGGAGCATTTAGTATGTGCTTTACCATGACTCATTGTAACAGGACCTTCTTAGAGGAAACAAAGGCACCAAAGAGTTAGCTGCTTGTTTGGATGACCCTGGATACACCAGAGAAAAAAGCCCCAAAATTTTTCCCAGCCTGAAACACACCAGTACCTCCTTCAGTCCTTGAAAGTTGAACTTGCTCTGTGCATCCCTGCACAGCTTGGTTGTATGAGTGGGTTTGCACAAAGGTGTTGTGTGGCACCAGGTCTTGTTTATCCTCATAGCTCAGTCTGCTAAGCCAGACGGAAGGGCAGTGCTCAGTCAGGGAGAGTAAACTGATCAATGTCAGGGTGGCCAGCTGCTCCCAGCAGTGCCAGACAGGGAAGGAGAGCAGAACAATGTGGGCAGCTTTGCTAAGCCAGCCTCTCCCCTGGATTGTAGGAGGAAGCCAGGGTGCTGAGTTCACAAGTCACTGGCCTTGTCCTGCACTCCTTGCCAGTGTAACAGGGCTGCAGGACCTGGGCACAACCCTGCCCTGGCTGCTGGCTGTGGGGAGGAGGTCATACAGCCTCTCCCACTGCTGCAGCACTACCCCATAGCCCGCAGGGACCTGCTCTGTGCACGGGACCCAAGTTTCCATCAGGTCCTGGTCTACTTCTGCATGGAGATGCCTGCTTTGGTTGTGCAGGGACAAGCAGGACCAGCAGCTCCTGGGGGAGCACCTCACCTACCCCAGTGCAAGCTGTCATGGCACTGCCACGTCCTTGTGGGGCTGTCTGGAGAAGAGATGTGCTTCCACCCTGATGTTCCTGTAGCAAGGGTACCACATGCTGTGGCTGAGTGCCCACAGCCTGCAGAGCACTGTGGGGAAGGATGTCTGGTGGATCTTTGGCCACTCAACTTAAAGCACTTGCTGTCTGCCTGGGTCAGACTTCTGGGGTAAGGGCAAGTTTCCCACACAGACAGTAACAAACAGACCCAAGAAAGCTTTAAGGCAGAAAGGTCACATGCCTGCCTTCAATCTGCTGCAGTTCTGGGTGGTATAGCTTTTAAAGCAAATGAAATCAGCAGTGCTCAGTCTAAACAGACAACAAGCAGATAAACTGCAACTTGTAGCTATCAAAGCTGGCATCTTCTGGAAAACTCTGCCCCAGGTGCTTATCCAGCCTCTCCTGGCAGTGTGTCAGCCAGACAGCACATTCTTGTAATCTTCACTGCCCTAAAACTGGGTTTTGATTGTGTATAGAAGTGATCCAACGGCAAGGAACTCACCTGCTTGTTTTCCAAGTCAGCCTGCTGCTGGTACTGGAGCCCTCTGGACACGAGTACTGGCAGCGCTCTGTGGTCTTAGCTGTGGAGGCAACGCATCCCAGCTCTACCACAGCCTCCTGCTGCTCACTCTCCTTGCAGTGACCAGGGGGCATTATAATCAGGTAGGTTGGTCAGCCAGAGCTGATCCCTGCTGGTTCTGTGGGGCCTGCTTTTGGGAAGAGTGAGCTCTTCCTGTCCCTGAGAAAAAAAACCAAACCAACAAATGCACCCTCTCCCTGGTGCCCAAAATGCAGCATGAGCTTTCTCCAGCCTTGAGGGGCAGTAGGGACACTGCTCTGCCACTGACCTCATCTCTTCCTGGGACTTGTTTGTACTCCCCTCCCCATGATCATTCATACACAGTAGCTGAATCTTACTTTCAGACCACCTCCTGCCTCTGGGGCCTTACCTCTTTGTCCTGCTGTAGATGACAAGGCTCCACAGCAGACTTACTGCAAGACACTGCTGAGCACATCAGCAAAGCTGGTGGTTCATTGAAGAGAACATGTTTAGAAAAGGCCAGAAAACACCAGAGAGAGGAGGGAACAAAAGAGTGAGAAATGGTAGAGGGTTGGAAGAGGAGGTGCTCTGGGTATTTGCTGTAACCAGTGGAGGACCATGGAGGAAATGGCCTCAAGTTGCACCATGGGTGTTCAGATTGGATGTCAGGAAAAATATCTTCACTGAAAGGGTTATTAGGCATTGGCCCAGGCTGCCCAGGGAGGTGGTTTAAGGAACACATAGATGTGTTTCTTAAACCATAGGGATATGGTTTAGTGGCATGGTGGTGATAGGTATGGTTGGACTTGATCTTAGAGGTCTCTTCCAACCTTAATGATTCTGTGATTCTGTAAAAGAGGGAGATTTAGATTAGATAGAGGGAAGAATTGTTTGATGCTGAGGGTGGTGAGACACTGGCAGAGGTTTCCCAGAGAAGCAGTAGATGCCTCATCCCTGGAAACATTCCAGGTCAGGTTGTCTGGGGCTCTGAGCAACCTGCTCTAGTTCCATATGTCTCTGCTGACTGCAGGGGGGTTGGACTAGATGACTTTTAAAGGTCCCTTCCAACCCAAACCATTCTATGGAGGAGATGAATGTTTCCAGAAGGACCTGCAGCACATGGAGAACTATGATAGGTTAACCTGGCAGGGACCTTATGTCAGCAGCACCAGGTCTGGTCTGGGACAGTTTCTCTCGCTGGTCTCAGCACTGTTTGCAGGGAGCCTTGAGCTGCCTTCTCCATCACCAGGTGCCTAACGATCCATCCCTTCAAAGATTAATGTACCCAGAACAGAGATTGCTTTGGGGGTGGGGGGTGCCACCTGCCTGTTCACATGCATGGACACAGCTCATATTTCCCAGCAGGAGCAGCATGGCAGAGAGGAGAGGAGATGCTATATGCAGGCTGCAGCGCCCAGAACTATTTTAATTGGTCATAAATTTAATTTTCCCCCAGCTGAGTGTGTTTTGCCCATGATGGTAGTGGGTGAACAATCTCCCTGTCTTTGTACAACCCATGAACTTTCTCATCCTCTTTTCCCATCTTGCCCTGCTGAGGAGGGGCAGCCAGTTGAATGGCTGGGTGGGAGTCTGGCCCTTCACCATATCTTACTTGCCTCACTCCCTCCTCAGCACCCCAAGTGCTGTAGGAGTGCAGGGTTCCCCTCACTCCAGCACTGCTGCATGGGCTGGATACCTCCCTCCCTGGGAAGGGCAGCAGTGCCAGGCCTGGAGGAGCATCAGCTTCAGCTGGAACACCTGCAGGCTCTCTGCTCCAGGGATCTCTGGTTGGCTAGAGATTGCCAGAGGGCAGGGGAGGCAGCAGGGCAGGCAGGGAGCCTTAGGTGTCAGTGCTTCTGGAGGGTCAGATGCCTTCCAGACTGAGCCAGTTTTCTTGCTCAGCAACTGTGTGCCATGTCACAGAAGTCTGGTCCTGACTGACCTTCACCTGTGTCAAGACTATAATGTTGCTCAGTGCAAGCAGCCTGGGCCTGGCTGTGGAAAGAAGGGCTTCCCTCTGAGAGCCTTACTGCCTGAGGGTTGCTGCAGTGATGGAAGGGGGCAGTGGGTCCTTGTGGGGTGCTGTGCAGTGATCAAATTGTGGCATGGGGCTGCGGCACTCGGCACGGGAGCTCAGCACTTGCGCCCTGTGAGTGCTTGCAGCAGATTGTCTCCAGCAATCATGGGTCCCCAGGGTGAGTGCTGGGGTACAGAGGACCCCGCAGCTGTGCTGGGGAGGCAGATGAGGCTGGCTGCTGTGGCCCTCGCTCGGGCTGCTCTTTGACTGATTGAGCTCTCCTGTCTCCACAGTGTACGTTGTGGAGGAGCGGCGGAGGGATGACACGGGTGAGAGTGCCTGCCTGACGGCGTGCTGGACAGCACTGTGCTGCTGCTGCCTCTGGGATATGCTGACCTGACTGCACTGCAGCCACTCCTGTGCATCTCACCGAGTGCTATGCAGGTTCTCCACTCCTGTCCTGACTTCTTGCTGTTACTGTAATCAACGCTCTGCTTTGCACAGCCAAGAGTTCCTGTCTGTCAGTCCTAGCACCTTTTTGGGGTGGGTGGGTTGCACTCCTTTATTTTAGTAAAGGAAAAATCCCTTTTTAACATTTCTGAGACTTTTGAAGAATGCTGTGAAAGGTATATTTCAGCCAAAGGCATTCTGATGAAATGTGTATTTATCCATTGAAATTTTCCTAGTCCTAGAAATGAGGATGTACGCAGTAATTAATGCCAACAGTTGATTTTCTTCTCTGGGTCCCAGCTGTTTCAATAAATCTGTCCCACAGAGGATGTGCTTCCCCCATTGCTCTCTGTTCTCGGCCTCCCACATCCACTGACTGCAATGGCGTTGGCTGAAGCAGCTTCACGTGGTTTTGCTCCAGAAGTTTATGCCTCAGTCTCTCACTGGGGCCTGGGCTGTGGGAGCCTGGCCCTGCATCTGGGGGATTTTCTGCAGTAAGCTGGTACATAGGCTGTGAGAGCACAGTGAAACTAGCTGGTGGGGGGGGAGGGTTTTGAGCAGTGATCCATCCTCCCCCAGCTGCAGAGTAGAGCTTTGCAGGGGGAGAGGGGTGGGAGTGTAAATAATGGGTAAGAAAGAAGGCCATGGATTAATTTAGTGCTGAAGATTTATAGCTTAAGCTGTTTCATGGTACATCAGACTAGAAGAGGGATAAAAAGCTTTGCTCTTCAGAAAAGTAGGGAAACCTACTGCTGCTCAACATGGGGGAAGTTCCCACCCAGCTGCCCACTGTCCCCATTTGGTGCTGTTCTCCCTGCCTCCAGAGACAGACCAATCCTGGTGTACTGACATACACTGAATTTGCTTTGTATTACCTGAAAATTACCTAGTGACCATAGATTCATAGACTCACAGAATGGTTTGGTTTGGAAGGGACCTTAAAGATCATCTAGTTCCAAACCCCCTGCAATGGGTAGGGACACCTTCCTCTAGACCAGGTTGCTCAAGGCCTCATCCAAACTGGTTTTGAACAGTGTCAGGGATAGGGCATTCACAACTTCTCTGGGCAGTCTGTTCCAGTGTCTCATCGCCCTCACCATAAAGAATTTTTTCTTAGTATCTAATCTAAACTTAGCCTCTTAAGTTACAGGCTAATTAACTTTACTTAGCCTCAGATGATTTTGATCCATCCTCTGTAGAGGATGTGTTTGTTCAGGAGCTCCCTGTTCATCCATGCAGGCCTACAGGTGATTTTGTCTTATTTCTAATTTCCTCTTTTCTGGGATGCATCGCTCCTGAGGAAGGTGATCCTTGAAACCAGGTATCTCGAGCCTCTTTTCCCTCCAGGGCTGAATACCATGGCATTCTACTAAGCAGGTGCCTGAAGAGACTAAAGTCTTCCTTCCTGAAATCCAGGGTAGCAAGCTTGCTGTGTGCCCACCTTGCTGCCCTGAGGATCTTGAACTCTGCCATTTCATGGTCACTGTAGTCAAGGCTGCCCTTGAGCTTCACACCAGCCCCTCCTTGTTAGTGAGAACAAGGTCCAGCATAGCATCTCTGCTTTTTGGCTCCTCTATCACTTGAAGGAGGAATGCATCATCAGTGCATTCCAGAAACCTCCTGGATTCCTTATGCCCTGCTGTGTGGTCCGTCCAGCAGATGTTGGGGTGGTTGAAGTCCCCCATGAGGACAAGGGGTTGTGAATATGAGGTTGCTCCTATCTGTCTGTAGAGGGCCTCATCCACTTGGTCTCCCTGGTTTAGTGGCCTGTAGCAGACCTCACTGTAGTATCACCTGACCCATAAGCTCTCCATTGGCTCCTCATCCCCACTCAGGTGTAACTGCATGCACTCCAGCTTGTCATTGATATAAAGGGCTAGAAACCCCTCCTCATCTTCCCTGCTTGTCCTTACAAAAGAACCTGTGTCCTTCCATGCCAATACTCTAGTCATAGGAGCCGTCCCACCATGTCTCTGTGATGCCAATGTCATCAGTGTCCTGCAGACAGCACACATCTCTAACCCTTCTTGTTTATTGTCTGTGCTATGTGCATTAACATAGCAGCATTCAAGTTGGGCCCCCAATGATGTTGACTTACTGACTGGAATTCCTTTGTGATGCTCTTGAGGTGCTCCCCTGTGATCCCACTCCAGGCTCTGGGAATCTATCACCATCAAACTGGTAGGAGTTTCCCCTCTCCAGCAACTTTAGTTTAAAGCCTTCTTCACCAAGTTTGCCAGTCTGCTGCCAAAGATCCCCTTGCCTCTTCTGGCTACGTAGAGTTCACCCTTCCCTAACAGGTTATAGTCTTTAAAGTATGTCCTGTCAAATAGCCAAAAGCCCTCAGAGCGGCATGTCTTGAAGCCAGAAATTCAAGTGTACTCTGTACCCTTTTGCAGCAGGGCATTGAAGAGCTCTGTGCTTACTGTTCCTTGGCTTGTGTATGCTGCATACAACCTCTGAGACCTGGCAGCAGGTGCTAGGAGAGGGAAGGGTGGCCCAAGCTGCACCCTTATTTGAGGGTTGTGCTTGACAGGACCCTCAGAGGTTTCTGTGCTTGCAGCCAAGGCAGCAGCTCTGTGCCCTGCTCCTGCATAGGCCCAGGCCCAGCATCCAGGCCTGAGGCAACCAGGACTTAGCTGGGAGCTGTGTGGCAGGTCCATGGATGCCATGCTGCGGGACTTGCTCAGGCCTCAGAAGGCACCTCACTGGGTGCACCTCACTCTGTGCTTTGTTGTCTGGGCATTCCCCACAGGCGGGGTCCTGCCACCTCAGGTACTCTACTGTACACCGCTACTTGAGTCTTAAAAAGGCGGTTTTGGGACTCTGATCTGGGACAAGACAGTTTGGTTTGATGCAGGTGCCTGTCAGCAGCTTGTTCCCAAAAGCCTTCAAGCCCCTTGGCTTGGGGGCATCACCCTGCCTCCCTGCAGGTTGCAGGTCTGCCGCTGAGCTACCAGAAACTCCCTGGAACAATTGCTGCTACATCCCTGACAGCTCAGCAGTCTTCAGGGTTCAGAAGGATGGCGGTAACCATGGGCTGTTCAGCTGCTCTGCCATCATGCTCCTGCCTGCTTGGCTGCTCCCCTCCCTCCAGCCCCTCATCTCAGCGCAGTGAGGAGCTCACTCAGCCTCGCCTTTGCTGCTCCCCAGAAAGCAGGCTGCTGCACAAGAGGATCCTCCAGCACTGCACAGTCACCTCACAGACACAGGCTGGTTCTTGCTCTGCCTCAAGAAGCATCTCCTAGGAGCAGGAGCTGGTCTGGTGTCATTTGCCCCAGGACCCTAGTGTGGGAAGGTGGGGCAGGAGAGGTGAGGACACAGTTTGTTGCTCTTGGCTTTCTGCTCTGGTATCCATCACAACCCACTAATAAAGCAGCTGTGGTCGTGGGCTCATGTGGACAGCAGTCCACAACTCGTGCAGCAGTGTGTGTCCTTAGCAACCCTAGCCACTGAGCCCAGATACTGGCTGATCCATCCTGCCCCAGTCAGGCCTGCACCCTTGCCCCAGGACTAAAGTGGATGGACAACTACTCCAGGACCTACCTGTTTTGCACAGCCCTGCACCTTTGCTGGGTGCTGCCAAGCATGGCAGATGTCAGCAAGTACCAGAGCCAAGGTTGGGAAGCAGCAATGGTAACTTGGCACCTTGGCACCCCTGCACAGGAGCATAGCAAGATCCAGCAGGAGGACAGCCCAAGGCTACTCCCAGGCCCATTATAGGATTCATCAGCCATCCACAAGCCTATCCACAAGCCCAGAGGAGGACACAGGCACAATATCAGGCAGGAATCCAACCCAAGGACACTTGAAGCACAGACACTTTGACCAGACCTTTCCCAGGGCTGTCCCAACAGAGCCTCAGCCCCACATCCAGGCTATGCCCATCCTCACGAGTGACCCAGAGCAGTGCACATACCCTTTCAAAGTAAGGACTTGATGCCTTGGGGTGGAACAAGACAAGGTGTAGCTGATTTGGGGAGGAATATGGCTGGAAAAATAGTGAGGTAGGAGGATGAAAAGACCAGCCAGGTCTAAATGACCAACTGGTCAGTACATCTGTCCAGCACCTGATCACACAGTCTGTCTGGTATTATTAAACTCCTCTTAAACTCTGTCCTAGGTGAGAGCTCCCTACTGAGTGTGCACGTGTGCAGAGGGTGGGGGCACCAGGGGGATCAGCTCATGGGCCCCCCTGTCCATAGGGCAGCAACTGCAGCCAGTGCAGGTGTGTGATAAGCAGTGAAGGTAAAGCTGGACCAGCTGGTGAGCACGTAATGTGGCTTGGGAGTCAAGCGAGTAGAAAGGGCCAGCTCAAAGTATGAAAATGCCTGTTTATCTACACAGCAAGAGCACAGGGGTCAGCAATGGAACCTGGAAAGTCCTGCCCAGCCCCAAGGTCCCAAAGAACTGCTGGCAGGAAAGGAGATGTCCCTGAAAGCTCCCTTTTAGAAAAGCATCAAAGCCAGGAGTAAGTGAGGGGAGGCCTGCCTGGTGCACTGTGAGCATGAAGCACAGGGTGGCACTGGCCCTCCATGAGCTTGCTGCTGTGCTGGGGCTCTGCCAGGCCGGTATGTACAAGAAGGGAACCAGAGCCTATCACCACTGAGACAAGAAATGGCCACCCATTGTCATGGACTTTGAGGTGCCTGTGACAGCTGGTTCTGTCCTGCCCTCCTCCCTTTGCACTGTCACGGCTTTGCCAGCCCTACTCCAGCAGAACAACACAGCAAGCCTTTCCCGGTGCCCAGTGGCAAGCAGCACACAGGATCCTTCCAGAGGGTGAGAGTTACAGCTGCTGTGAAGCAGGATTCCTCAAAATGTCTTCACCCCAAATCCTACCACCACCTCCTTTCTCATCAGATCCACACAGGGAGAGCAGCTGCTGTGAGACAGCAAGGCTGCAGACAAAGGAAGTGGGCTCAGGGTTCACAGCAGAATTTTACTGAAACTGCCACAGCTGGGAGCTTGTGCAGCCAGGCAAGGGTGAACACTGCACAGGGAGAGCTGCCCAAAACCACCCAGCAGGTATCACAGGAGGCCTGGGGAGAACTGCACAGCTACTGTGCCCTTCGGGCCATCAGCATTTCCCGGATGTTATCTTCTGCTTCCTTCACACTCCGCTCCAGGTATGACTTCTTCTGCTGCAAGGCAGAAAACCAAGAGGAAAGTTAAGGTCCACCTTGGCACTGACAGCATGTGCTACAGTGCTGGGGCCAAGAGCAGAGCTGCAAGCAGCCTGCTGAGGCCATGCATGACCCTACAGGTTTCCCAAAGAGAGCAGAGCAGTTATTCATTTCCAGAGGCATCGTGGAAGTGTTAATATTTAGCTTGGACAATGTTTACAAAGACTCTGAATTTTGTTCCCTCCGAAACCTTCACCTTGTAGCTGCTGGAGCTCTTGCAACAGCAGAGCTGCAAAAAGTGGGCTATGTTAACTGGAGTGAGGAAGGAAAAGGAAATCAGATACCGTAGTGCTTGGAGCCTAGATAGGAATTAACATGCTGAGGCCTCCTTATAGAGACAACAGCAAAATCCTTTTGCACTTGAGTAAAACAGACTCTTTCTCCTGGATGGGTTAGTTTTCTAAACCCTCCTTTCTATCAGAAATTCCCTAACATCATCACCAAATACATGTGTTTTCTTTAATCATCTTAAATTAGGCTAGGGTTGGCAGGGAGGCAGTCTGAAGCTGTGCATCCAAAGACAGGAATTCAGCATGCAGTGGTTCTTCCTGCTAGCCTGAGTGCTCCTAGGTGACTGGAAAAATCAGTGCTTGGCTCTTCTGACTATTTTCTCTGGGTTTCCAAACAGCAGACACAACAGTCTCCAGCAGATGCCAGTCCAGCAGAAGGCAGGGCTGTGAGTGCAGGAAGCCCCCATTGCTGGAGGCAGACCTTTAGCAGCAGCAGGGACAGTACTGCTCAAATGCACTTCACCTGGGGCTGGGTGACCCTCAGGGAGGCTCCCCAGAGATGGGGAGAGAGCCTTCACAAGGTCCTCTTCTCAACAAAGCCTGCTGAGGGCTGCTGCATCAAAATGCTCTCACTCCCTCACAGTGGTTACAGCCACACAGTGAGCAATTTCCTGTGTGCCTGGAGAGCTCGACAGAGCTCAGTCTCTGGCCCAAGCTAGGCACAAAAATGATCAGAGGGCTGAAACACCTCTCCTATGAGGACAGGCTGAAGGAGCTGGGATTGTTCAGCCTGGAGAAGAGAAGACTTCGGGGGGACCTACTAGTGACCTTCCAGTACTTAAAGGGAACTTCCAAGAAGGCTGGAGAGGGCCTGTTTGCAAAGGCCTGGAATGAAAGGACAAGGGGCAATGGTTTTAAACTGGAGAGGAGTAGATTTAAATTGGACATTAGGAAGAAGTTCCTCACCACAAGGGTGGTGGAACACTGGACCAGGTTGCCCAGGGAGGTGGTTGAGTTCCCATCCCTGGAGGCATTCAAGGCAAGGCTTGCCAGGGCTCTGGGCAACCTGCTCTAGTTGGGGATGTCCCTGCCCACTGCAGGGGGGTTGGACTAGATGACCTCCAGAGGTCCCTTCAAACCCTAACCATTCTAGGATTCCATTCTATGAAAATAACGGGAGTCTGGGCCTCAGCCTAAGGCATCCTGCTGTGGGCTCCACTAATCATCTCTCCAATCACAGGCAGGGAAGCCCAGTATGTCTTGAAATGACCTCCTAAGCTCACCAAACCCAAGGACAGCTAAAGGGGAGATGGCAGAGGTCCTCAGCACTGCTCAGCCATACAAGAGGCTGGAGGACAGGGTAAAAACACATGTTGCACTGGGGTGCTCCCTCAACTGCCAGCTTGCTGCAGCAGAGCAGCACTCATGGGTGCAGGCTGCAGGAAAAGCACACAATGGCCTCCACCAAGCAGCAGGCCAGGGCAGAAGGGGGCTTGTGTGTGAGCCAGAGGACATGGCCACTGCCAGCTGGTGACAGGCAAGAACTGCAAAGCTGATGCTCCCCTGAGAACCTCCCAGCAACTCCTCCAAGGGCACCAGGAGCTGGAACCCATAACAGTGAAGAAAAAATAATTAGTGCATAGTATAGTCCTGCTGCCACCACTCTCCACCCAGTCCCTTGCAGCAGACCTGCAGTGCCACTTCTGTACTCAGTTGAAATGGCCAGGCCATGAGGACATCTCTTCCACCCCCATTTCCAAACACTACTAAAGGGCTTTTATTTAAACAGTAAAGGTTGTTAGTGGCAGCTAAAACCATGGGTATGGCAAAGGGCTCCTTGTCCCTCTCACATGGTCCCCAGGCACATGCAATCCCTCTCACAAGAGCTGCTTTTCAGGAAAGCAATATGAGAGAAACTGTAGTGTGGGTTCCAGCTGCCAATGACTTGCTGACGCACCAGCAGGACTTCTGCCACATTGTTCTCACATTGCCCAGACAAACACTGAGAGATTTTGCATCTGGGGAACTGAATCTAAAGCCTGTGAGAGAAGACAGGTCTCTGAAAACCTGTGTGAGTCTGAGTTCCACCATGTTCCTCTGGCTCAAGGAGAGTGCCATCAGCAGAGCTGACTTCTAGGCGTTCATTTATTGATAACACATTTTTTGAATGCAATTAAATTAGTCTGTGAAATGGTTCCGGCTTTCCACCCTCCCTACTCCCCCTCATGCCCAACAGGCAGCAAAGGGCCCTTCCAGAGAACAGCCTGCTACAGGCAGGCTTGCCCCAGGAGCAATCTCAGGGAGCCAGGCAGGTCTGCCACTGCACATGAAAGTCTCCCCACACAGCCAAGAGCTGGCAGGTTGCAACCAACAGCTCTCTTCTCCTAACACAGTGGGATTTCAAATGTTCCATTTGGGAGCTGCACTAGCAATCATCTGGGCCCCACTTGCCCAAGGACAAGGGACCCTGAGCACTAACATGGCCTAAAGCAGAGCAGGGGCATTCATGGTTGTCATGGCCCATGTGGATTCACCCTACCCACCCCTGCACAGCAGCATGCTCTGCCCTCCCAAGGGAGCAGCAGTGCTGGAATCACACAGGTCATGGCAAAGGGACACAGTTTAATGCTGTTTCTTTATTTAAGCATCACTTGCAGTCCCAGGAACATGAGGATTCGGGGAATTTTTATCTCCCTTAATCACTTTCCTTAATCATGTAGTTCTGGGGCAAGAGGATCTGGGCTGGTTCTGACACTTCTCTGAAGCCTCCAGGGAATCTCATCCCTGGGCTCAAGGAGCATCGGTTGAGCATCAAGGGAAACCCTACACCTGCAGTTGGGGGCTGCAAACTTCCTGAACTCTACTACAGGCTGGCAGCTGCCAGCACAGCAGTTGGCTCCTATTTCAACTCACAGCCCAAATCAATGGGGAGTAAAGAGCAGACGAGAGTTGTCATGTTTTCCGAGATGCATGGCAGAAACAAGGTGTTCCCTCCCAAGGAGCTGTGGCCTGGTTTCTGCTTTGGTAATCCTAGGAGAAAGAGCGGGAGCTTGTGTGCAAACCCCTCCTCACCACGATTCCTGGGGTCTTACGACAGGCTTTCCCCAGTGTGCTTCCCAAGGAGCAAGTGCTGTGAGCTAGCCAGCTGACATGCACTGCCCAGTCATATCAGCTCTCTGAGAGCCCAGGGATGGTCTGACAGCACAGCTCCTTAAGTCATCCTGGATGCTGTTCCAGTCCAGCCAGACCTGCCAGGGTGGTGGTATTTGCTCCCTATGAGAGGAACACAGCCTCCCAAACCCCCCACCTTCATGCTTCCCTGAACTCACATGCTTTCATTTGTACTTGATGTTTACCTGCAGCCCTAGTTAACCCTATGTCCTCTGACCCCACGTTTTGGGCCAGCCCATGGTTGCTAGGTTTTAGCTCCTATTTTTCTGTGACAGTGTGTTCATCACACTGAGTGTTAATTCTTTGATGCCTGTGCCAAGTGAAGTGCAGCTAACAGAAAATTTCCAGTGAAACACCGGAAGTGTACTGAGGCTTTTGGTCCCTCGTGAAATCAAAGGCTGCTGCTCTCTGCAGCCTCTGGTATTACTCCTATACCACTAACTCCAGTGCTCACCAGTCAGGAGCCCAATGGGATGTAGCAGCACACAGGCCCTGCACAGCAAGCCACTGGTTCCAGAGGCTGCACAACCCATGAGCTGCAGTTTCAGAGTGCTACCTACTCCCCACACCAGCAGTGCTATAAACGGCCCCAGCCACCTGCCCACCAGCTCCTGCAGGCCTCTGTCCAGACAAGACAGGTACTCAGACTAGCAAGAGATTCTACTGCCTGAGACACAGGGTCAGACAGAGAAAGAAGACATGCATTGGGAAGGTGACAGGGTGAAGATGACACATGCCATTCAGCTACCAAAGAAGCTTACAAACAGGTACAGGCTCTGCTGCAAGGCTGGGCAGCGACATGAAGTGCTGGCATCTCTCCAGCAGCTATGCAAAGAGTGTGGCAAGGCAACGAAGGAGGACACAGACAGCACCACAGGAAGAGACTGGATCGTCAGCCCATGGCTCTGTCTGCAGTGAGGGGCTGGTTCCTCCTCCTAGTTCGACTGCCACATCCACTTGCCAGAGATTTAGCAAGCAGACTGCAAAACAGAGTTCTTGAGTCTTACTGAACCTTAATTAAGTGGCACAGGCTCTGAACATCTGCTTGGCCAAGGGCAGTGAGCACAGCCTTGGTACTGCCCTCCTCCCTGCAGATTTCAGAGGTTTCAGAAACACTGCCTTGTTCCCAGAAACCACGTGCAGGAACTCCCATGTAGGGAGGAATGACCTGAGGATGCAGGTTCCATTAGTGTGCAAGAAGCCTCTGCACTGCAGGAGTGAGGAAGTGGGAGCTGGAAGGTCCACCTTTGAAGGTGGACAGGACCCTGTAACCCCAGTGAGGATGGTGGGCTGCAACGCCCGCTGCCAACACAATCCACTTGCAGGCAGTGCTGGACAGCTGCAGGCAATGGCTCTGGGCAGCTGCTTGCCAGCCCCAGCTATCCCTTCACTTCGCCTGCGTATGAAGCACAGGCTTTTGGAAGCACCAGCTTGACTGTCCCCAGCTATGTACAGCAGCACCAACAAACCATCTGTTGTTCTACAGGCTTCTTACCAAGGCACACTGGAGTGGCACTGGTGGGTACAGCAATAGCAATGCCACACACACTTGCCCCTGCCATTCCCGTACCACAATCTACTCTTGCACGTCACTCCCTGTCACAGGCAATGCTTTGCTCCCTGACCATCTCCATGCTATTTGCTCTTGTCAGCAGCTGCAGAAATACTAGACTCATGCCAATACAATTACAGTTCACACCCCAAAGAAGAAAAGTTGTGCTTAACAGAGCTGGCCCATAGCCTTTTGACACAGCATAAAATCACCTCCTGCTCAAGCCTCCCACTGCTGTTCCCACTGCATCATGCTGCTAGTGAAGCCACTGCTTTGCTGGAGAAGCACAATGACACGCACAGACCTCACATTCCTGGCAGATTAAACTGCCAGCATCCACAGATTCCACAGCAAGAAAGACTATTCATCAGCTCCTTCTGGAGAGGCTTTCAGCGATCAAAGCAACATATTCCCCCCAGCACTGTGATTCAGATGCCTTTGCCTTCAGAGAAAGCTGGTCGGCCACTGGCCAGAGCTCTGTGTCTGAAAGCCTTGTCTAGAGCTGGTAGCTAAGCACAGCATTTCACAGCATGCACACTCACTCCAAAAGACACAATAGCACTTCTCCTCTCATCGGGAAACCAATACACAGTGTACACAGTTTATTCATGCTGTATTACACTTTGTGCTCACAGGTGAATTTCCTAGTTCAAGTGGTGGTTTTTCAACATTATTCCTTTTGCTCTTCAATTTCTGCTTCTCTCTCCTCACCTCAGCAAGAGAAAAAAAGTTTCAACCCCTGACTTGCAAACACAAATATGCTTGAACCCAAACAAAAATGTTTCCATGGAAATTTAAGGATCTGGTATTGGAATATGCCTTGTAATTACAGTCTTAAAAAAACCTAAAACAACCCAAATCCCAACTTTTTCTACAACCTTGTTTTATATCCAACTTGCAAGGACAAAATGAGCTGGGCAGGTTCCTCCTACAGAACATCTCCCTCCCCATGGCTCAGAGCATGCTTGGCTAAGCAGCCACCAAATGCTGGCATCCCACTCTCGCACTTAGAAGGCTTTCATCGAGGAACGCTGCAATCTTCAGGCATGACACAGTGCCTCAAATAGAAGCCCTGATACAACTCATCTTGTGACACCATCTCAATAGACCTGCTAGCTGAGAGTTTCTGTATCTCCCGAAGTTAACCCAGGTAATTTTTGGCATTACTTGATGGCTCCGTGTGCACACTCCTTAAGAAAGTGATCAGCAGATCCTGCGATACAGCTGGGAACAGTTCATGCTTGTCTAGGGATGGATCTTATCCAAGATGAATGCAAGTTGTGCTGCCTGTACGTAGGGGCCAGGCAGCAGCAGTGTGAGCTTCCTCTCTTGCAGCCACCACTGCTCTTAGGGACGGCTGGAACTGCCCACGCTTCCCTTGCCTGAAGAACAGTACACCAAGCCACCACCACATGCACTACAGGCAAGGCAAACACTTTGGTCAGCCTAAGACGACAGATGATGATGTACCTAGGACATGCTTTCTGTGTAACTGGGTTTCATTTGGAATCCATAAACAGGAGGGAGGTGGACCTGCTGAAAAACACCCAGCTGCTTCTCCTGGAGAAACTGAACTACTGGGCACTAGCCATGAGGCAGGGTGGGTCTGCAGGCAGTCCTACGCCCTGGTGGGTCCACCCAGTGCTGGTCCTCACCCAGTGCAACACTGTGGCACATGTACACACTGGGAATTGCCACACTGCAGCAACCACCAAATATTTAGATACACTTCAGGACTTTCCAAGCACAGTTATTGCTGTCAGGAAGTTAACCAGAGTTTGCTCAAGAGTGAGTGAACTGCACTAGGAAGGGAGCCCAGGTTCCTGATGACAGCTGCTGACAACACGATGATGTCATTTACCTAAGAGAGGTGATAATTCAGATCCCTGGGTTTTCCCTTAGCCATTCTTTCCACAAGATAATGGAGACTCTCAGTCAGTCCAAAACAATCTGGATTAGAGTGGAGAAGAAAAGACATCAAGCATCTGAGTGCTCTTGTGTGCTGGTTTTTGCCAGGAGAGAGTTAATTTTCCCCACAGGAGCTCAGAAAGGGCTATGTACTGAAAACTGTGTTGATAACACAGAGATGTTTTAGCTGTTGCTGAGCAGTGCTTACACAGAGTCAAGGCCTTTTCTGTTTCTCACACTGCCTCACCAACGAGCAGGCTGTGGGTGCACAAGATGTTGGGGAAGGGAAAGCTAAGACAGCTGACCCAATGGATATTCCAGACCATCGGACATCATGCTCAGCAATAAATCTGGGGGAAGAAGAAGGAGAGGAATATTAGGAGTGATGGCATTTGTCTCCCCAAATCACCATTACATGTGATGGAACCGTACTCTCATGGAGATGGCTGAACACCTGCCTGCCAATGGGAAGCAGTGATTTAATTCCTTATTTTGCTTTGCTTGTGTGCTGCTTTTGCTTTACCTATTAATCTGTCTTTACCTCAACCTACAAATTTTCTCACTTTTACCCTCCCAATTCTCTCTCCCCTCCCACTGGATGGGAGGAAGGAGTTGTTTGGGACTTAGTTGCCAGCTGGGGTTAAATAACAACAATGTGCACGACTCAGGAGGATCTTTAGAAGCAGCTACCTAAAGAACTCCTGGTGCAAAATTACACTGTATATCAATCCTACCTACAGCATATCCAGCAGGGCTTCCCCCATCATTACTGTAGTGCCTCAAAACCCTTAGGAACTCTGACAAAGCTAATTTGGAAAGGCCTCTGCTGCCTTCCACACTTAGTACTAAGGAAGGCCACTGTCAAGAGAAGAAGGGACAACATAGTGGGCAAGAAAACTGCCTGCAGAGCAGTCTTCCTGACCCCAAGCCCCAGCCTCACTTGGAGCACACCGCATGTATCTGGTGTCTGAGCCATGGGACAGCATGTTCAGTGCAGGTAGAGACAGTTGCTCCCTGTGAAGGGAAATTACAGGCTGTTTTGGGGAGCTGCTGCTCCCTAGCCTGATGTTAACTACTACAGAAGCAAGCCTCCTGGGAACCTTTCAGTAGATGGCAGTAGAAATATATTATCAATCCAGAGAGCTCCTTTAGAGACACCCCTTCTTGAAGGTTTACTCATTTAGAGCAGTTTTCAGAGGTACGTTGTTTCAGGCCAGATACTACACCTAACCAGATTTAAAACAGCAGAGTCAGGTCAAACACAGAGAACATGGAGAGGGGCAACTCACCCAGATTCTGAAAATCCCCACAATTTGCTTTGGCAGAAGTGTCCCTCACTAAACTGCCTCTTGCAAAATGTAGTAAGAACATACAGAAAGAACCTGTAAGAACCTGCAGAACCTGTAAGGCTCATCAGAATACCTCCTAGTAAAAAACTTCCACAAAATCATACCATACCTTTCATCTCTTGCAGTCCTGGCCAAACAAGGCCATTTCAAAAGAAAAATTATAAATTTCAACAGACTCAACAAATCAGTAACAAAAAGATGATGTAAACTCCTAACAGACCAGCCTCATCCCCCTAATTCAGACACTCTTGAACTTGGCTGCCTCGTAGGCAGAAAGCAGCCACATCCCTGCTAGGCACACATTTACAGAGAAATGAGAATAGCAACCCAGGCAGCAGGGCCAGCAGGAAGCCTCCTTGCATACCTGGCTAGCAAGGTGTGGCTTTGTAAAGCTGACTCATGGTGGGGTCAGGTCTCCTACACGCAGGAGCATGCTTTCCAAGTAATCATTTCCTGTTCTCCCCAGGCAAGATGGAGGAGATGGTGACAGGATAGAGGTTTATCAGGCATAGATAATCCCAATCCCCAGAGCTGCTTGGCATAAAGGACAGCAAGGAGCAACTGCATGGGCCTGATGACTAAGGCAAGAACGTCGGCGCTGGTTTGGTGACTAACTATTACTCATGCAAGGAGGAATTTGGAGAGGCACCCACATCCAGTTCAGCTTGTTGCTTTGGATACTTCTGCAGCCATAAGCACAAACGAGAGCTTTGACAATGAATCAGATCCTGGTTTAAAATGACAAAGACAGACTTATCTAACAACTTTGTGTTAAAATGATTTCTGTGTAATCATAAAAGCAGCTTAATGCTAATTAGAGGAAACAAGCAACGATTTCAGACCTAGATGATTAAATGCAGGCTCCTGGATGGACAAAATCATTTAGACATAGCAGCAGAAGTGGGGGCTTATTAACGGATAATGTGTTTCATTTTCCCCTGAATTACAAAGGAATGTGAGCACACTGGCAAAGTTTGCTTGAAATGCTTTTTCCCTTAGTTTTTTTTTTTAATCAGAGCAAACCCACTCCCTTCCCCTCCCACAAAAATCCTGGGGATACATTTATTTTGAAAGTGCCTCTATAACTAGCTTCTAAGGGATTTAAAAAGGAAGCAATCAACATCCATGTTAAATATTCTCCTGTTGTTAAAATCTACAATTATCCACCTAAAAATAAAGGTAGAAACAGTGAAAACAGTCATCAAAAATTCCAGTTCTCCCTTCATGAAGCCTTTGTCCTCTCAGCTAGTCTGTACGCTTACTTTGCAGTCTGCAGTGCAGGGAAGACCAACAAATAACTCCTAACTAAGTAGTTGCTTGTAAAAACTCTGGGAGTTTGAAAACTTGGTTGCAGTGAATGATTGGTCCAAATGAAAGATCCAGCCTCGCTAGCGCATACACATGTAGTATACACATCATTCCACCAAAATCAGCATCACCCATAACCTCTTTTGTAAGCCATCCCAGGTCTAAATCAGTGGGAGACCCTTTCAGAAAGCTGGGAATCCTCTCTTAAACGTGTTGATGTCTTCTTTCTGTGCCTCCAAGATTACAACGTTATGTTCTGCAACCAGTGATTTGTGCACTATTTATCACAGTACAAGCTTCTTACGCAATTTTCAAAGCAGAACACATACTTATTTGATTTTTATCTAACAACTCTACCACAGGAATCAGAACCAGTACATAAAAAAACCACACCTCCTTTCTTGGGATTACCGAAGAGCGTTTGTTTCCCTTTAAAGCTACAGGGTTGCTAGCTTCACACAATCAGCCTTCACTTGTCTGGGACAAGGTATTACGTGATTAGCATAAACTGCACATTAAGTTAGGCTGTAAGAATACAATCCTTTTGCTATTCTCACTTCTGACAAATGACTATAAAAAAGACTGCAAGGTTTTAAACAAAGAAATTAGTTAAGTCAGTGATTTGGCACAGCCTTGAAAGCAAGGAATAAGGCCTGTTACTCATGTTACCATCAAGAGAGTTAGTCTATGGGACAGAAAGAATTAAGAGCAGCATTAGCTATGGCCCAGTTCCTCCACTATAACCCTGAAGCTGTATGGCCCCAGACCAGTGTCAGAGGGCTTCTCCATAAAGCATGATTTTATCCTCGTAGTGTTAGCTCTTTGTCTGTTACACTCTCAACCTTCTCATCATTGTATTATTTTAAAACCTCATTTTCTTATTGCTCAGAGTATTTTCCGTTGCAAAAAACAGCAACAAGAATGCAGATTCTCCTCCCTGGAAGACAGCCAGACCTGTCAACAAACACAAAAAAAATAAAAATGGAGCTTCAGCTACTCCCTTCTTCAAAAGAAGCATCTCTGTGGAGGGCAGACTTATGTGCCTGTGGATGCTCCCCAGCCCACAGCAAGACTATGCAGGCAGCTGGACCACCCATCTCTTCAAAAAGCAAGCTAAGCCTCTAGCTTTGCAGCCTGAAAAGCAGGAGCAAGCTCTCAGTGAAGGCACAGACTCAGGTCTGGGTGACAGAAGCCAGGAGAGTCAGTATGAAACATATTTCCCAGAAACATCAAGTGGAAATGTATGCGCCTGGAAGGACCTGCTCAGACACCTGTAGCTGCCTCAGACACAGAAAGCCATGCAAGGCGAGGGCTACTGCCTGGCCTGGTCCTCTCAGGGAGTCTGATGAGGCTCTGCACCTCACTTTCACACCAATGTCCACAATTTGTGGAGTTCCTGTAGCTTCCTCCTTGCATGGGTTCATGCAAGCCCAGATGTTAATCCCACATATTAAATTTACTTCCATATTGCACTTGTGTCCAGGTCAGCTTTCCAGCCTCCTTCTACAGCAAGCAGAGGGAGATCACTTCTAGGAATGAATGACCCTGTAAAAGCATTTATTTTCCTCTTGAGTGCAGAGAACATTTGGATTCTTGACTTATAGATGTTAATGAAACTCCAACATGTGATTCAGGGGCAGGAGGAAGAGGAGATACTGCCACCCTGAATTCCCAAACATCAGGTACTGTAAAGTTGGGAGGTGAGAAGAGGAAACAAATAGGAAAAAACCCCTCAACAACAAATAAAAAAAAAATAGAAAACCAACCTATCCTGCAACACACCACCTTGCAGGACAAGAAAATCAGGAAAATAAAAATCAGTCTGTTCCCCAGCAATGCCCTAAACCTGTGAACAATCCATGCCAAAGAAGTTTTGTATGTTTGCAAAGTACAACTGCAGCCAAGCCCCCAGGTTGCACAGATGGTTCTGGCTTGGAACCAGCATGAACAGCAGCAATAGAAGTTCATCAGCCTTCCTTAGAGCAGACCAGGCCATAAAGCCAACAGGGCTGAAATCAAGTCAAGGACTGATCTTGTCTATGCACACACTCAGAAACAAGGGGCAGCTTCTGTGACATGTTTAAAATCATCTTCTTGCTATGTGCATGTATGCCAGCAATGGAATGAGAGAACAGCAAACTCATACAAAGTAAAATCCACTCCAGGCTAAAGCACAGAGGGCTATTCCTAATGTTTCCCCCCTCCAAAGCAAACAGGACCATTCCTTATTTTACCCTACCCTGTTAATTTAAAAAGCCCACCACAGGTTCCTGGGCACTGGCCTATCCCAAGTCAACCATGGGATGAGAGCTTCTACAATGTAAATCCCAGGAAGAAATTGGTCTAACTTGAGAATGGCCTAACAATTGCTGCCTTCTGATGGCCACTTAGTGGTCTGCAAAGTGCACCACAAATCTCAAGACACTTGTTTTTGCTTTGTTAAAACCACCTCCAGAATTGGCCTCCACACTGATGGTTACAGCGCAAAGGCCAAAGGGCTGTCCAGAGCGCTGCCACAGGAGCATGCCTATGCCAAGCAGGTCCATCAGAGCCACAGCTGCTCAGAGAATATGAACTCCCATGCTCCAGCACTTCTCACCAGCCACAACTTGCCTGCTTAAATTTTTGTTCCCAGGGGGCACAAAAAGAGTTGTGTCAGCCATCAGGCAGCCTTGGGACTCACTGAAAAGGGGGGCACCACTGCTGTGCCTCAGGGCTGCAGCAAAGCCATTTTAAAGCTTCTACAGAAAGGCAGCTCCAGGGAAGAAGTCTGTTGTTACCTCTCATGTCTGGTCACCATAATGCATTGCAATGCGATTTCTTTCTAACTTTACCAGGAAGGACCCTTCAACACCATCTAAACCTTTAAATGGGAGCACAGCAATGTTTGCGAGCAGAGTGTTTATTTGTCCACCACAAACAAGAGCAAAAAAGTTCTCTGTCGGATAGGGCAATTTGACATGGCATTTTAGGGATCACATGATTATTTCCCCAGTTAGAAATTATGCACTTAGATACAGCTTTCCTGATCACATTTTCTACTCCAGGTAGACAGAGAAGAAAACAACCAACTCTTTATCTCTGCAGAAGTAAACATTCAAACTCCCATACACACATGAAACAGACATACTTGTCTGAGAAACAAGCACACAACAATGTTGTGGTCAGGGTTTAAAAACAAAATCCAATTCAACCAGAAAGCTGCAGGTTGCTTTTGTCCTTTTCATGAAGGAGCTAAATTCCGTGGCAGACAGAGCTGCCCAGCAGAGATGGAGGCCCAGCAGAGCCTCCCCTTATTTGTTATTTTTAGCAATTTAGTCTGACAACGCCTGACAACTAAACATGCGAATACAGCAGGAGAGAAGGGGACTATCAGATATTATCAGAGAAAACACACGGCGATAATCACTTTCTCCATCCCTAACGAAGAATCAACTTTCCATGTCTTTATAACAGCAGAGTTTGTTCTTTTTAAAATGTCACATTAAAAACAGAATCCATCTAGCCCTACAACGGAAATGGATAACACTTCCTGAAACAAAGCATTGTTCCACTGCTCACATACCATGTTTCCTTAAAAACAAGGGAAGAAAAACATTACTTGTTTTTTTTCCTAATGCTGCACAAACATTGCTGAGCTAAAAAGAGTCTGTGCTCATCCCTTTAGAATGCTTTCAAAATAGATTTAATACATACCGCTTGTACTGTGAAATAAAACAAGAATTTGATAGTATCAGGACTGGAAAAATCCAGTCGCTACTGCTATGCAGGACACTTCCCATGTCGGGGTAGGAGGGAGTCTGTGCCGTCAATCTCTGCAACATACAAGCAGGTTTTTGTAAGCCTCATTGGCACAGCCTTTAAGGCGGCATGTGGGACTGGTGCTATTCAGTGTCTTCATTAATGACCTGGACATAGGTATCAAATGCACCCTCAGCAAGTTTGCAGATGACACGAAGCTGAGTGGTGTGGTTGATAGGCCAGAAGGGTGGGATGCCATCCAGAGCGACCTACACAAACTTGAAATGTGGGCCCATGAAAATAAAATGAAGTTTAATAAGTCCAAGTGTAAGGTCCTGCATCTGGGTAGGAGCAATCCTAGATATGAGTATAGACTCATTGAAAGCAGTTGTGCAGAGAAGGATTTGGGTGTCATGAGAGATGAAAAGCTGGATATGAGCCAGCAATGTATACTTGCAGCCCAGAAGGCCAACAGCATCCTGGGATGCGTCAGGAGAGGCATGAGCAGCAGATCTAGGGAGGTGATTCTGCCTCCCTACTCTGCCCTAGTGAGACCCACCTGGAGTACTGCATCCAGTTCTGGGCTCCTCAGCATAAAAAAGATGTGGACTTATTGGAGCGAGTCCAGAGGAGGCCACAAAGATGATCAAAGGCCTAGAGAACCTCCCCTATAACAACAGGCTGAAGGAGTTGGGGTTGTTCAGCCTGGAAAAGAGAAGACTTTGACAGGATCTTACAGCTGTCTATCAGTACCTAAAGGGGGACTACAAGATAGAAGGGGAGAGACTTTTCAGCTGGTCAGACTGTAATATGACAAGGTGGGGATGGTTACCAGCTGATGGAGGAGAGATTTAGACTGGAGATTAGAAGGAAGTTCTTTACCCGGAGGGTGGTTAGGCACTGGCACAGGTTGCCCAAAGTAGTTGTGGATGCCCCATCCCTGGCAGTGTTCAAGGCCAGGCTGGATGTGGCCCTGGGCAACCTGGTCTAGTGTGTGGCGTCCATGCCCATGGCAGGGGGGTTGGAACTAGATGGTCTCTAAGGTCCCTTCCAGCCTGGGCCATTCTATGATCTTGCCAGCAAGCCTGGGGAGTCTATTTGGATTCCAATGGATTCCAAAGTTGTGAGGTTTATAATGCTACATATTTACCTATATGTATATCCAGGTTCATACTTTATTTTGACAAGAAGGTTAAAGCTACCTTGCTTCTCCTGCAGGAGTAACTGACAGGCTACACATTTGCCCTCTCAATACACATTCACACTCCTTTGGTGTTTTCAGAACACAGTTCCTCTCACCAAGTACATCCAATGTGTATTCCAGCCAAGCCTTATTTTCACAGCCCTGCAGAAAGACAGCTCTGGTTCTCCTTTCTGGTTTACCATGCAATGAGCAACAGAGAGGACCCAATTAGCAGTATCACATCAATTTTATGATACTGCCTTGAAAAAGGCAATGCATCACTTCAGCAGTGGAGGAATCCACCATAGGAAAGTGCAGGGAAGTGAGTAACTGCAATCATGCGCTGCAATTGAGCCCACAATGCAGACTTCATTCATTTCAAACCACATGCAAAACCTCTTAACTGTTTTCCAAGTTCACTCTGACAGCAGTGAACGTCAGCAAATCCAGGTCACACCTCTGGAACAGGCTAAAGCACATGTTCTCAAACAGTCAGCACTCAAGAGCTCTCTTTGCTATGCAGTTGGATGGATTTACAGAAGGGCAGTGACCCCAGCCCTCTCTGCTATGCTCCTTGGCAAACAGCACCAAGCTAGTGGCAAGAGCTTTTCTCAAATTCAGGTTTGACTCAGAAATACATATTTCACGATCCCTTGGCAATAGTGTCATGATAGCAAGGCATAATGGTCTCAAGCTCATGCCACATGAATAACCAGAGCAGCCATACCACGCGGATACTGGAGGATTACTCTGACCAGCTTGCTTCAACTGTGCAAAATAAAATCTAAGTGATAAGGTAGTTAACCATGTAAAATATAAACCTATGCTTTAAAAATCTTCCCAGTGTTAATAATGGATGGAGGGAAGTTTTCCCCTATCTTGGTTTGATATTTATTTTACAACGATACAGTGAAAGCACATGGTCACAAAGTTTCACATTCTTTCCTGCTTCTGTCACAACTTGTTTTCAGGACAGCAAAACCCCCTACTCCTGTCATAAGCACTCTCTGACTTGGACTCAGGTATTTCCCCCGAAATCTCAGTTTTCAGCAGTTGTCAGTCTAAAAGTTTGTCTTCTTCCATGGGGAACCCCAAGCCTAAGGAAAATCCTTTTCACAAAACTGACAGCCAATTGGAAGCACAGAAGTTAAAAGACAGACTTGAATGTTCAGTTAAAACAAACGAAAGTTTTGCCAAAAAACAATTCATGTGGCAACCATCTTTCCGCTCTCACCATTCTTCAAGAAATCACTATTGCTAGGAACTTCAATTCAGTGGCAATAACCAGAGACTCGCAACAGGGAGCTATGAAGCAGAAAACCAAATCTGCAAAGCAACCAGCTCTGAGGCTTTGTGTAAGAATGGCAAAGGTTATAATTTTGGGGGAATTCCATTAATTCTGCTGAACTCAGTGATCAGAAAGTTCAAGATATAGTTTCTTCCTGTTCCTGATAGGGAATAAACTTGAGATGCACAGCTGAAGGGCACAGTAGCCAAAAAACTGACCACAGCCCTATAGACCTGGCAGTGAGGGACACAATGGGCAGTTTGTAAAGAGAGGCTATCAACCACACTCCAATTATTTCCAAAACCTGATGTGCTGCTGTGAAATTCTCCAAGCCCTGTTGCAAGGATGTCTTTGTACAAAGCCACTGGCATCTGGCATGGCTCCAGAGTAGCCAGCATACAACCAGTTTTGTCACATCACCATAAAAACCTCTGTGCCTTGTCCACATTAACACCACCTTAAATATACAGCATGTCCAAAAACAATACAGCAAGCAGTAGGCAATCCAGAAGGCTCCTGGAGTGTCTCAATGAGAACTTCCTAACACAAAAAATACACACCCCTACCCGGGGGGTGGTGGTGCAATACTTGATCTACTGGTCACCAGTGCAGATGAGCTCATCAGGGATCTCAAGACTGGAGGCTCCCTGGGCTGCAGTGCTCATGCACTGGTGGAATTCACAGTCCTGAGGGTCACTAACCAGCCAAGAAGCAAAGTCAGGACCCTGGATTTCAGAAAAGCAAAATTCCAGCTCTTTAAAGAGTTACTCAGCATGATACCCTGGGAAACGGTCCTCAAGGATAAGAAAGCAGAACAGAGCTGGCAGATCTTTAAGGACACTTTCCATAGAGCACAAGAGCTCTCGATCCCCAGGTGTAAGAAATCTGGTAAGAAAGGGAAGAGACCAACATGGCTGAGTCAAGACCTGCTGGTCAAATTAAAAACCAAGAAGGAACTCCACAGGCA